>JBAIZL010000003.1:16351372-16461372 GCA_036971475.1 Prosapia bicincta
CTAATCTGCCTGTTAGGAAACCCAATAAATAACTCTTTGCTATAAAGTAGCCCACTAACGTCACTAATCTGCCTGTTAGGAAACCCAATCAATAACCCTTTGCTATAAAGTAGCCCACTAACGACACTAATCTGCCTGTTAGGATCCCAATCAATAACCCTTTGCTATAAAGTAGCCCACTAACGTCACTAAATTGCCGCTTAGGAAACCCAATAAATAACCCATTGCTATAACGTAGCCCACTAACGTCACTAATCTGTCTGTTAGGAAACCCAATCAATAACCCTTTGCTATAAAGTAGCCCACTAACATCACTAATCTACCGGTTAGGAAAAACAATCAAACACCATTTGCTATAAAGTAGCCCACTAACGCCCCTAATCTGCCTGTTAAGAAACCAAACAAATAACCCTTTGCTGTGAAGTAGCCCACTAACGTCACTAATCTGCCTGTTAGGAAACTTAATAAATAACCCTTTGCTCTAAAGTAGCCCACTAACGTCACTAATCTGCCTGTTAGGAGACCCAATCAATAACCCTTTGCTATAAAGTAGCTCACTAACGTCACTAATCTGCATGTTAGGAAACCCAATCAATAACCCTTTGCTATAAAGTAGCCCACTAACGTCACTAATCTGTATGTTAGAAAACCTAATCAATAACCCTTTGCTATAAAGTAGCTCACTAACGTCACTAATCTGCATGTTAGGAAACCCAATCAATAACCCTTTGCTATAAAGTAGCCCACTAACGTCACTAATCTGTATGTTAGAAAACCTAATCAATAACCCTTTGCTATAAAGTAGCTCACTAACGTCACTAATCTGCATGTTAGGAAACCCAATCAATAACCCTTTGCTATAAAGTAGCCCACTAACGTCACTAATCTGTATGTTAGAAAACCTAATCAATAACCCTTTGCTATAAAGTAGCCCACTAACGTCACTAATCTGCCTGTTAGGAAACCCAATCAATAACCTTTTGCTTTAAAGTAGCTCACTAACGTCACTAATCTGCATGTTAGGAAACCCAATCAATAACCCTTTGCTATAAAGTAGCCCACTAACGTCACTAATCTGCATGTTAGAAAACCTAATCAATAACCCTTTGCTATAAAGTAGCCTTCTATCGTCACTAATCTGCATGTTAGGAAACCCAATCAATGACCCTTTGCTATAAAATAGCCCACTAACGTCACTAATCTGCCTGTTAGGAAATCCAATCAATAACTCTTTGCTATAAAATAGCCCACTAACGTCACTTATCTGCCTGTTAGGAAATCCAATCAATAACTCTTTGCTATAAAATAGCCCACTAACGTCACTTATCTGCCTGTTAGGAAACTTAATCAATAACCCTTTTAATTAAAGTCGCCCGATAACGTTACTCATCTTCTTGTAAGGAATCCCTATATAACCCTTAGGAATATGATCACCCAACAACGTTATTCATCTTCCTGAAGGTAAAAATCTATCAATAACCTTTAATATTAAGATCATTCATTAACGTCGTTAATTTTCTTGAGGTAATCCCGATCTGTCGCCTTTTCCATTAATGTCGCAATGATCCCTTACAACCCTTACAATAATTCTTGGCTTTAAAGTGGTAGAATGATGTGATAAATCCTACAGTGAAATTCTACCAGTAGTTCGTAGAAATAAATTCCAATATCACATATTTGTATCCTTAGTTTAAATCCCCAAAAGTAAATTTTATTGGTAAAGTCTATTATGATTTTCTTATTTATGAGATGTAACCTGGAAGCTGACACATGATATCAAAGGTAAACTTCCAAAGGGGTCAAACATAGCACTATCCACTCCTATTTTTAACTTAATTTTAAATAAAACTATTAATATAGCACTGCTGGAATACATACAGCTTATGTCTTCAACCAGTTTATAGTTTTCAACCAATTGCAGGAAACTCTTCAACCACTTTATAGACAATCGTCTATGATTGAACCATACCTCCACATGATTGCACTACGTCTTCAAATACAAATAATAGTTATAATTATTTACATTTTGTCTCTCTGAACCAATACGTTAAAACAAAAACAAAATTGTATACACAACTGTTCTTCATGATTTATCGCACTATGACATGCACATTGTTATACAGGTATATATTCCTACAAAGTATCCGGTTAGGATAGGGCTGGTTACAATAAAAGGGGAACTTTAAAGTTTAATAGTGCACAGTACCTTAAATGTTTGAAGAATTAAAGACCCACAGAAGGTTTGGGACAAGCTGCACTTACTAAGAGGGGTTTGGCGTCCCTCGCGGTATCCCAATCTTAACACAAGTCTACTGACACACTTCACACACTTATAACCTTTCTATGCATGACATTACCAACACAATGTTTCTATATACGACACTTACATCTTGTCTTAGGAATGTTGGTTTAGTCAGAACCGTTACGAGTAGGGAGTGCAACAAAAACCAGACCTTGACAAACTCTAGTCAGGGATGCTGCTGTAATCTTCCTCTGCCAAAGACTTAGGCTTGTCGCACACTAGAACTCCGTTCAGTTCAGTCCGCTCAGCTCAGCTCAGTTCAGTCAGCTCCGTTCCGGCAGTTTTCCCACACATTGCGTCCGTTTGGTCCGCTCAGTTCAGTCGTTAAATTTGGGCGCCAACCTCCAGTGGACGACAGACACTGTCAATGTTCGCATGTAAATTCTTTGTGTCGGCTTTTTCGTTTGTGCGATTTTGAGTTCCAGCAGTAGTGACGAAGAAACTGCTGTAATAGCATTGACACTAGCTGCAGAAGAGGATGATCAAGTATCAGAGAAAAAAAAATTTGGGTGCACAGTATTAATGTCGCATGAGATAGTGAGGGAGAGTATCCTCTTTCTTAGAGTAATCCTTGTGTGACACAGGTCGTACAACATTGGATATGCATGTACTGGTGCAATAAGTCGTTCATTAAAACTCATCTTAAAAATAAATAAATCAACAATCCAATAATCACAGCACTGCGAACATTTGATTACATTGTTTCCAAATTTTGGCGGAAGCGACTGAGCAGAGCGGACTGGACTAAACGGATCCAGTGTGCGACAAGCCTTAAGCACTGTTTTTGCTCCTCCAGCCACTTCGGCTCTTACTTAGGGAGTGTCCGCGAAGTACTGGTGTCGGAGCTTGTGCACAGTATTACGAGTACTCGATCCTTGATCCTCATCTAATCAAGGTAAGGAGGGCCCAGAGTTCTGTAGATTGGAAATTATCATATATGATCCATGAGTATACCCGTTCCTACAGCCCTCCCGTAAAGTGTGACACGATGGACGCTTTTTCTAATTTATGGAGTACAACGACACGTTAATCGCAAATAAATAAAGAGGGTTCATCTTTTTAGCCTGAGGTAGAAGATGGGAGTAAGAAGTTGATGGTTCCAACATCACCGGAATTGAAATCATAGAAATATTTAACCAATTCAAGGTTTGCAGAAGTAAAGAATCTGTTCAAAGTATCTCCTTTCCTTAATATGCTTAAAGTCCTGGCTTGTCCCTTAAGAAACTGAAAACTGGCTGTTTGTTGTGATTTGTATTGGGTGGGGACGCGTTCTCTTGTAAAAATGATCCCCCCTTTGATGTGGTCATGGTATCTATGGCTCTTCTTAGATCGTTGGATTTGACAAAGGGAATCGTCACATGAAGGGATATGATGTTCTTTCCTATAAATGAAATAAAGTCCAAAATGTCGTTAATGTCAGTTACAGATGTTATTGATAGGCCCTATTATAAAAACCGACAACGACGAGAAAGTTGCAACATTCTCTTTCATTCTTACTTTTGGGAAACCGGAGATTTCAGACTTTATTCATGCAGGTTACCAAAGACTTTTGGAGAGGCCATATCTGGCTAACTCTCAGGGATTCTTTCAGTGTCACCGTTTTGGGCACATTATTATTTTCTGTTCGAAGCTGGTGTCAGCGGCCAAAGCGAGCTTCTACCGAGCTCTTTCTCGGGGGCAACTTGTGTGTTTTGCAATACTGGATACCGGGAATGACTAAAGGCCATTGTCTTCAGTACGACATACTAAGGGAAATTAATGATACCGCCCGTCCTTGGAGGTCTTCTATTTGTTTGAAACATAGAGAGGAAGTGGTTGGCCACCTTCGTGTTGCCAACTCTTTTCTATCTCTGATGGTTATCGGATACGTATCGTGAATCCGCTATTATGTAGGTTTTGTTGAGATACCACCATAATAGGGCATATACTAGTCAATTGTGGTAGTTTTACCGATATTCGTGAATGTTTTAAGCTACAAAGGATTTTAACGGTAGTGTAGAGGGGCGTTGCAGAGGACATTGACTATAAAATCACTTTCTTGCAACACCATATACATATATTTATTTGTGTGTGTGTGTGTGTATGTAGGTATTTATTTAGTGTTAATTTTTGTTAGAAATAAGTTTTTATACATTTATTGATTTTATTTTGTTTTATTTGATAAGTGTTGAAACTTGATTGTTATAGATTTATAATTATTTATTGCTATATTGTTAATTATTGCTATATTATTTTTACTATCAGGTTTTTGCTATTATTTACTTATTTTTGTTATGTTTGTTGTGATATATTTATTTGTTTATATATGTTTGAGTACATTTTTCAGCCATTTCTAACTTTTCAATGTACTCAAAATGACCTAACATTCAATGTGAAAAGTTAGGAATGGCTGAAAAATATACTCAAACATATAGAAATATTCCTAACAGAAATGAAGATGAGTGAATTAATATTTATTTGTTATTTATTTTATTAATTTTACTTTACTTCTGTTTTCATATTATAGTCACTATCCTTGATCGGCGATGATGACCAAAATTGGTTCCAGGAAAAAGATAAAAGAAACGAAGATAACATACTTCGCACTTACTTGACATTGCACGCCCGCTACGTAACTGCTTGCTGCACTTTACTAAGCTTACCAGAGTTACTGTTTAAAGAGATACTTTGTTGGTAGACCTTGAAGTAAGTATACACTAATCAACGTAGAATAAAATACTGTTTTATCTATAAAACGCTATTCAGTTATATATTGAAAAAATCACCACATATATTTTGATCTATTTTTTAATATTCAGGTCAAGTTCCTATTTTTAGCGAATTTGAGACATTTTTTATGTTTTCCGACATAAAAACATTAATTTATTCTTGTTTAGTATCAATTGTAAGAATAAAACACCAGAGGTGGAAGGACTGTGTTTTATTAATAATTCCTTAAATTTAAACATGAAAAACATGTTGATACAATAAAAAACAATAGATAGATTAGATTTTAAAATATTAACTAAAAACTAAAACACGAACCATAAACAACAAGAAATGGGTCCACATACACAGGATATAATGTAAAAGGAATAACTGAAACACTAAAAAATAACAATATTAACGTTAGATAAAAAATACCGGAAATATAAACAATAAAATTTAAAAAACCAGAAAAAATATTGCCCGCATTTAATAACGGAATTTATCAAATTGAATCTTCAGACTGTAACAAGTTTTACATAGGTTGAACAAAAACGAAATTAAAATAAAAAAAACAACATATAAAAACATCTTGAACTATAAATCAACCAAAAACCTAAAATTCAAACTTAGTCACACACGATATCAAAAAGTAACATATTCTCCACATTACAAAACATACATCTATTACTAAGTCATAAATAATCCAGAGAAAATATTTTTTACCAAACGTACAGTCGAACTCAACCGTAACACCTAATGTCCCTTCTCGAATTGGCTTCATTGAGCGACAACTTGTGAATTAACAACGACTGACAAATCCTATGACAAAAAGAAACGCACAAAAATCGAACTCAAAAGTCCGAGTTTTTAACTAATCTCCTGTAAACGGATTTCAGTTTGGCCTTGTGCGACCCGGCAACTCCATACTTCCGCTCTTTTATTCGGCCAGGTACCCGAGACTCCGACCACCCACCTGTTTCTTCCAAACCAGACAGCCTGTCGCCTCTACTCTCCTTCTCACTCTATTCTTCCACTCAAAAGAACATGATATTCAAGTGCAGCCCTCTTCCAAACACCCTCAAATATTTTTATGGCCGGCAAGCCCCTTCCGAAATTTCTTGTCTTTGCAGGGACACCTGTAGGATAGTTGTAATATATTAGTGGATATCTTTTCATTATGAAAAGGTCAAAAGACAAACACTTCAACTTTCGAGACTCATAGTATTTAGAAGCGGAAGTTCCTGAGAAGATATAAAAGCAGAGGTTGACAAGAACTCTCTAGGCTTTGATAACCTGCTTGATTAAGCAAAAATATTGATTCGTATATTATTAATTTACATATTTAGAAATAATAGCCCATTTTAATTATGATGCAATGTTCTAGGTATTATATTTAACTCTGTATTTACATTTTACAAAATTTATACTTTGACCGACAACCTTTTGATTTCTCCCTTTCTACAACAAATTTTTAATTTTTTATTTTAATGATGTATCTTTGTTCACAAAAAATTGATATTATTTTCCCCGTGTTTATGAAACATAGTAATAGATTCGTAAAAATATTATTAATTTACATCAGCTTCCTAGATCTGAAAATATTTTACATAAGAATACATCTTTTATATATATTTTTATTCCTGAAACATTAGGATACATATACCTCTATATGAAATATTACACACATCCAATATGGAATTAATTTAGAAAAAAATTATTAGGTCTTTTATTAATAGAAATTTAATAATCTTATAGTAATGGTTTTCCTATTTAATTTACATAATTTTTGTATTAGAGGTTTTTCAACCGTTTTACCCTAACTTATGGTAGTTTCTTGTTTGCTTGTATTTTTTAAATAATTTTGTTGTAACGTGATAACAGTTAAATAATTAAAATTTAATTTTTCAAAATATTATATAATCAAGAGCATATATATATATATATATATATATATATATATATATATATATTATATTAAATATGGTGATATGTTTTCTTGTAATATAGTTAATAAATTAAAAATATTTCAAAAACAAGAATACTTTTAATGAATATATTTATTCAAAGCTTTTCGCCGATAAAATAGTACCAGCATCTTCAGAAAAATAATTATCTAATTTAATTAGAAGATGCTGGTACTATTTTATCGGCGAAAAGCTTTGAATAAATATATTCATTAAAAGTATTCTTGTTTTTGAAATATTTTTAATTTATTAATTAAATATTATGTATAATATCAATATATAATATGTAATATATCACAATGAAAATCTTGAATTTTGTAGTTCATTACGTTCGGTGAATCTTAATTATTCACTTTAATATTAGTTTATGACTATCCAAACTTTAAATTTTGTAAATTTGAGAAAACTTACTGAGACAGAACGTTTTCGATCGCTATGTGAAAGAAGACACTGATATATATATTCTGAAAGAAGACGCCGATGAAGGTCGCCACATAGCGATCGAAAACGCTAGATTTCAGTAAGTTTTCACAAATTTACAAAATTTAAAGTTCGGATAGTCATAAACTAACATTAAAGTGACTAACAATAAAAATATTGAAAGAAACCCAATATCACAAAATAACTAGTAATATAAGTTACCTAAGATTAACCCCTTATGTACATTTCGGTGACCTAATCATCTGATGACATTTTGATGACATCATCATCAAAGAGTCTCATTACAAAATTACAATCTATATTATAATAAAATACAATATTAGTCAGTATAGTTTGTAATTTATTGTATTCTAAATTGTAATTTTGCAATCATCCCTGATGATGATGCCATTGGGATCGAAATGTACATAAGAATGTAATCTTAAGGAAGTTATATTATTAGTTATTTTTTATTATTTTTGAAGTATTGGGGATTTTGCAAATATTTTAATTGTTTTTATGATGAGTTCAAGATATTCAATCTTTTATTTTGTGACATAGTTTATTATTATTAATCTTCGGGCCATCCTGAAGAAATTCTTTTGGTTTAGACTATAAAAACACTCATATATTTCGCCAAAGGTATATATGTCCATATGACTCTAGGGCATTAAAGGCAGGCCTATATGTAGTGCATAAATTACAGGCTATTTACTTGAGTAAATTTTATTCGTTGCTAGTCAACATAGAAAATGTTGATAAAACGGTTTAATGATATGAAACTCAAACGGTGAGTATTGGGTTTACAAATTTTATTCAGGCCTAATCCTTAACCTCTACTCCAAGCACTAATATCTTTGCTCTCTGCCTTTCTCAGATACTCTCTGGCCTTATACCGTGATGCCAGAATAGAACTTGTGGTTAACCCCTGCATAAATAGCCCTATATTAGGTCTACGTGCAACACATAAAGAATTAAAATAATCGAAGTAAAAAATCACTTCTATTTATCATTACCAGATGTTTTCCAGCAACTTATATAAAAAATCCGTCTTGCAGTAGGTATTTGAGACTTGAGGATTTGTTTACTCTAGGCATTCAAACAAACTTTCGATTTAATTTTGCAAGTTACTTTACCTAACCTTAAAGACATATGGAATTAATTGTTAACAGATAACAGAGAGTAATATTTTTTTTTTATTTAAGAGAAAGAGGAACATATATAAGTATCTCTATTTACTATATTAATTATTTATTTGTATTTTAAATTTGTTAAAGCTGAACAAAACGTTTTAACGTAAAAATAATAATTTTATTTATTTACTTTTTTGGTAAGAGCTATTTAGTCTATAGTCATTAGTCTATATATATATTATTTAATAACTTCAAAGTTTTTCATAATCAAGATGTATATTTCATTCAAGATTTACAAATTTGCTGAAGCTTTTCGGAACTGTACACCAGCGAAAAGCTTCAGCAAATTTGTAAATCTTGAATGAAATATACATCTTGATTATGAAAAACTTTAAAGTTATTAAATAATTATAATAAATCAAGAAAAAATAATCATCTTTATTATAATATATATATATATATATATATATATATATATATATATATATATATATATATATATATATAATTACAATTGTAACAATAAATAACATTCAAGCTGTCTTGTGAGTTAAGGATATACACAACTCACAAACCTTTTTGTAGTAGCATCACTGATGATGGTAACATAAGTTATCTAAACGCGTGAAATTAAAGCTTTATAATTGTGAGTTGTATAATATTATTTTATGTAGAGCTGTAACGGTTTGAGTAGAGACATGTCAAAAAATGACAGTCCTCATTTAGAAAAAACGTTAACAATACTAAAGACAAGTATTTATGTATTGGTGAGTGTTAGAGCGTATAAGTTTAAAATGGCAAAGTGTAAGCTCTCCATAACGATTTAGAGCTGTAGCATGAACAGAAATTCCTATGGGGGAGGGGGGTAGCCATATTCCGTTACAGATTTCGTCTAATTTATATCCCATAAGAAACGTTTAAAAACATAATTACATTTTATGCTAGTTTACGCTTAGAAATAGAAAAAAACTAGCTAAATAAATTTGTTTCTATTTTAAACATTTTCCGAATTTCAGCAGTGCTCGATGAACGTATCAATACAGATCGCTATTTTTTTTTTTTTTTGGAACACAGGTTAACGTCTTAGAAAAAATAGTAAAGTCTCCAAAGCCACTTTAAATTGTCATTCCACAAGCTTCAAATAAACATTACTGAGTCTAAAAATATACTGAGTCCAACAGACGTCTTTGAAAGTTTGTTAAAACTTTACTCTATTACAGCAAGTTTCTATAAACAGTTAATTTACATTCTCCACATAAGTTTTATTTCTCAAATATATGGCAAAGCTATATTACGCACAATGAAATCTTTTACAGACATTGTATAGACATATTTATTAAAAATTTTAGTCATAAGAAAATATTAAAAAGTAAGTGAAAACTATAAACACAATTTAATGTCACATAACCTCTCAACTGAAAAAATAATACTTAAACACAGACCACTAGTTTCACCCACGCACAATAAACACCCAAATAGCGAATATAACACAAATGAATCAACACTGTTAAACAAAGAATTTATATACAACTTACTCCTATAGGTTTCAGTTCTTTAAATAATTAGTTATAATTAAATCAGTGAAATAAAAAATTACACAACCAACTTTAAGAGATTTCACTTTACTGTCAACTAGTTTGAAAAGGAAACTATCTTGAAGCAGTAAAATTTAGATTTTCTTGAGAGTTTAAAATTTAAATAAAATTTCTTACAAAACTGGCCAAATTATAGTAATGATGCCTATTTATCTGATACTAAAAACTTTATACTCTTCCTAAAGGGGTGAGTTAACAACCAAACTCCCTTCCTGATAGCTTGGTTCAGCGAAAGGGAGGTAGTGTAAAGTTGTGACGTAATTAGTTTATGATAAAGTATAGGGCAGCTCTTAAACATCTGGAAACAACAATATGTTAAACAGTTTATCATATGAAGTGATGGTTGCGTGAACACACGATGTAACAGCTGATGAGTTTTGAGTGGTGAATCACACACTCCACCTGCAACGTATTCCGCTTTACGCTTGTTAGGCTTAATTACCATAGTTTGGACGATGCGCTCTTCATAACTAGATGTAAACGTACACCGATAACGTCCTGCGGGTCCCGAACTCCTGTCCAAACAAAAATATTTTAAATGCTTTCCATTTTAAATTAAACGTATATGATGTATTTTTTTAAAATTTTACGTTTGGAATATTAGTATTTTAGTACAATTATGAACATTTCGTACAATTCAGCCCATATTGGAAAGTGTTGTATTTTCTTGTTCCGGGTAAACTAATTAATGAACCTCATTAAAGAAATGTATTTTTAGGTATTCTACAATTATCTGAGATACAAACTAAATAATATATATATAGGCCTATAAAAAACAACGAAGGTCATTCAAATACAAGGTTATTCAAATATAAGAGTTAATTATTAATTTTTATTATTCAAAGCTTTTCGTTGGCAAACATTACCAAGATCATCAAAAATTAATAATGCAAAATATACTACTTATGTTAAATTAGAATTAGCATTGTTGTACAGAAACAAATAAGATCTAAATTTGATGTTATATTCAATGTATACATTTAAATGCTACGGCAACAAGATAAATTTGGCAATATTGTAATAAAATTGTAAATAATGATGCTGATTCTTATTCAGCATATGTTGTACAACTTACATTATTGCATTATTCATTCATATATTGGTACTGTTTGCGAGCGAAATTAATAATAAAAATTAATCAATAATATTTGTACTTGAATATCCTTAACTGTTTTGATATGTGTACACACACACGCGCGCGCGCGCACACACGCACACAAATACACACATTGTGAATGTGTATTGGCAGACATTATAAAAATGAGTGACTTTGTGTTGGCCCAAATTATAACAATGAGTGGGTGTGTATTGTGGCAAACTATAAAAATGATTCAGTAGTCTATATATTGGCAACAAATTATAAAAATGAGTGACTTTGTATTAGCCCAACTTATAAAAATAACTGAATGTATATTAGCACAAACTATAAAAACGAGTGAGTATGTACTGGTACAGATTAAAAATATTAGTGAGTGTCTATTTGCACACATTATAACAATGATTGGGTGTATATTGGCACAAACTAAAAAAATTAGTGAGTACGTATTGGTGCAAATTGTAAAAATGAGTGTGTGTACTGGAACAACCTATAAACATGAGTGAATTTGTGTTAGCCCTATTTATAAAAATATGTGATTGTGTAATGGGACAAATTTAAAAAAATGAGTGAATGTGTAAGGGTACTCATTATACAAATGAGTGGGTGTGTATCAGTAGAATGCATAAAAATGAGTATGTATTGGTACATATTACAAAAATGAGTAACTTTGTGTTAGCCCTAATTGTAAAGTAAGTGGGTGTGAATTGGCACAAACTATAAAAATGATTATGTATTGGCACATATTACAAGAATGAGTGAGTGTGTATTTCCACTTATTATGAAAATGAGTGGGTGTGTATTAGAACAAACTATACAAATAAGTGAGTATATATTGTCACAAATTTCAAAAATGAGTGATTTTGTGTCAGCTCTAATTATAAAAATAAGAGACAGTGTATTGGCACATATTGTAACTGTAATAAACTCAATAAAATAAATAAACATACCAGTAAATAGCAATTTATATTGTTTAAATTCTTGTTAACGCTTCAGTTCACGAAGGGCTAAGTGAATACTACCTCGTGTATAACGGAAATTCAAACACACTATTTTGGGAAAATTAAATTTCTAATTTTTACTGTGTAAAACCTAAACAGAACAAAACGTAAATAGCCATCATATACTAAACAGAGTATATGGTCGACAATTATCTAAGTTATGGGCTTGTGTAATTGCGTTCCTTATGCGCTGGCTGTAGCAGGTGGAAGAGTTTTGTCGCTAATAATTTATCATCTCAAGTGTTTGTGTGCTTCTACCGAGCTACGCGAGACAGGACCACCGCGGCAGACCACACATTATCCTCTTGTGTAAGCTCACTCAATGCGGTCATCACTAAGCACTGGACAATGCCTGGAGAACTTTGTTGCCTATGAAACACTTTAGAGCCGCGGTTTCCAGCTGCTGGAATTTTAATTACTCAACCTATACGAATTTGAGATAGTACACAATGAAAACAGTCGCGCAACATTATTTCTAAAACAGTTCTGAAATCATCGTAATAAAGCTCTCGGAGAATTCAATATATTTAAAGGTTTGAAAAAAATTCATTTAACAGTGGGAAAAAGACATTGTAGAAAATATAAACAATTACAAAATATAGTTTGAGTAGCTCAGCCGCTACGTTCACAGTCCTTTCCTTTTCCTTGTAGCTTACAAGAACCCTTACAAGGACTAGTATACAGGGTGGGGCAGAATGGACTGCCTGATTTGACGGGTGTATTGTAAAAAAAAACTAACCAATAGAATTAAAAAAAGTTTTTATTTCTGAAAACTACATACAATGTCATTTTATTTGAATTGGGTTTTGAAAACTATATCATCCAGAGGACGACCTTGGTGAGTGATGTACATAGTCGTTCGAAAAAAAATAATTTACATACACTCTTTTCAGTATATCTTGTGTTATTCCAGCGATGGAATTTTTAATTGCCTCCTAAGTCCTAGGTTGAACTTTATAAACCTCAGCTTTGAAATATTTCCAAAAATAAAAATCGCAAGGGCTCAAATCAGGGGATCGAGGGGCTATAAAACATCCCCTCGTAAAAAAACTTCAGGCGGCTGGTAAACTGTTCTTGGAGAATTTAGCGTGAACGACGGGCATTATAACCATCCTGTTGAAACCAAAACTCTTGTGTGTGATGTTCCTCACTATACTCTTACATTTTGGGGAGAATAAATGTCTCCAGCATCTCACAAAAAGGTACAGAGTTCACATTAACAGTTGAACCTTGAAATTTAAAAAAGTATGGCCTAATAATGCCTAAGGATGGTATAATTTTTAAAACCTAAATCAGGGAGTCCAATCTGCTCCATCCTGTAGCTATAACAGTCATATTCGCTAATCGCCTTAAAATTCAAAACAACTCAGGCTGCATTTGCTTCAGAGAAAACATAATGTAGGCCTATGTAACAACCCTTATGAGAAATGACTAACATACTTGTTTATATCCTACCTTTTTTGAGGATTATAAAGGGAGTGTGCCAATCAGCTGCACACAACAGCTGCATCTTGGTATATTATTAATATAATTACTTTCCAGAACCAGATGTATCTCGTTAGATTACCTAATAGAAATCTCACTGTGAAATAAAATAACAATTTACGAAGCAGTTGCATCGCTTCAGCCCTTTATGTTTGTGATGACCGGAGCAAGTAAATATTTCTATTCTAACAGTATTTTTACAATTATTAAAACAAAAATAAAACATTGTGTATTTCTGAACATTGTGTATATCTTAAAAGTTTATAATAATAGTTAGCCATTTTATTCACTGCATGAAAACTCCCTACATTAAAGATACAGCTATTTCTCGTCGATTTTCTATCTTGAGAGATTTAAGTGAGGAATGATTGTTTGAAGGAATTGCAAAGTATTTCACGATTTCTCACCAAGAGAAGGGTTTGGTTCGTATATGGTTCTTTTATGTTTTGATCTTCTAAACGTTTTTTGAGAACTTCTTTTAGTAAATTATCCTTTTGATTTTTATCAGTTATCAATTTTTAAATTTCTCATACCTACCTACTACAATAAACCCCCAGACTTCAAAATAAACTTAAAAATGAAAGCACGTAATTAATAGTTCTCGAATTGTTATATATATAACAATTTTACATAAACAGCTGTATGGGATGTAAGTGAATACGTTTGTTTTTTTTATAATAAACAATGTATTGGGATCAGGTGATGTTTCACAAGTGACTGCGGTTATCGTTAGCTAGCATGGCGATAATCCCATGCTTGATATTTACGTGAACAATGGAGAAAAACAGTCTTTGAAGCTGGTTCTACGTCATGTCAAAATTTTAGCTCAATCGCTGCAAAACGTTTTGAGTCATTGAGGAATACACAAACCAACAACATATATATATATATATATATATATATATATATATATATATATATATATATATATATATGTATATATGTATGTGTGTGTGTGTGTGTGTCTGTGTGTCTATGTGTGTGTGAGGGGGGCGCGCGCGTTGTGTGTGTATGAATAGTGTTCTTGTGTAACAATGAAAAAAAAAACAAGAGAAATACAAATACAAGAATAATTTATTGAATTACACAATTCAAAGCCTTTCGCTGGCAAACATTGCCAACATCTTCAGGAATACTTATTCCTGAAGATGTTGATACTGTTTACCAGCGAAAGGCTTTGAATTGTAAAATTCAATACATTTTTGTTGTATTTGTATTTCTCTTGTTTTTTCATATATATCAAATCTTAGAAAATTTAGAATTGGATAGTGATTAACGTCTGTTCACTTAAAATGAGAAAGAAATTTTCACTTACAAAAGGACCTGTCATTAAATTCCAAATTGTTTATACTTTTGCTTTTTTCAATATGTATAATTTTAGATATCGCTAGCTTAATAGCGCATGTGCGACCAATATGCAAGTATCCCCATACCAGGTTCAATTCATTACACAGTTAAGACAACGATGAGGTCAATTATATCACCCCTCAATAATTTGGGCTCTAATGGTAGAAATATAAATTTAAAAAAAGATATAAATTAAACCGTTATAAAATACAGAGTTTTACAACTCCTTGATGCACCAATTTTGTGAAAACATTTGTCCAATATACTTTCCACAGCCTCGATTGTTATAATTCCTAGTTTTTTTTTTTGCTGACTATTCAAAAATCACAACAATGACATTTGTTTTGTAACAACAATGAAGCCTGTACTTCGGACTTGCGTTTACTTCAAGGTCACGTAATGTACCAACATTCCTTTCGATTGCCAACCTTGCAACATAAATCATCGTACGCCTCACAAGCTAGCGTTTCTTGGCGACAGTTCTTTTGTAACACGTTTTACGCTGCCAGCGGTAGCATACAGGACGGTTTATTAACTGTGCAGCTAACATTTGTAAATAATCTGCTCCACCTCACGCGACTGGAATTTCTTCATTGTAACATCGCCACTGAGGTGCCTGTGTCTGTACTTCTAGGTTTTGCTTTTAATTACATTTCATATAGTTATTTGTTATAGTTATTCCTTTAAAAAAATGAACTTGTAGAAATAAATATTTTCTACGTTAGAGAGAAGTTGAAAACAATATACCCAGAAAAAATTTTCATACTTGGGATTTGCAATAGGGACGTAATATAACCTTAAATAATCCTAATAGTTAAATTTTCCTAGGACAATTACTGTACATTCTAAAACCTTATATAAAAAAAGCTAATGAGTTAATATTGTACAGATCGTAAAATGACCTTTATAACAGATTAATATAACTTTATATTTTTATATTTAAACTACATAAATTATTACTTTTAAAATTTTAGTTTTTTTAAATAGAACTATTTAATTACCTTATGTAATAATTGTAGCTACGTAATTAACAATAAAATAAAATAGATATGTATCTTTATTGTTAACGTATTCAGAAAGAATATATTTTTCCTTAGTCTTGACATTATCTAACTATCACTGTACTACACAAAAAGTAACATAATATATGCGTTACGTAACACATAACTTAATCAACTGTACTATATTTCTGAATGTATGTGAAATTGCATTTGAAAACTGCTTAAACATAATCTCCAAACACCTCTTCGTACGTAAGGACTTGACCTCCTTTGGGGATAGAATAGTTACTCGAGTAGGCATAGCCGAGAACGTTATAGTAGTAACATGGTCAGGGATCTTCCCTCTTCTCTATAAACATTCTGGTGGTCAGGAGGTTTAATAGTCGGAGAAAGTACAATAAAGGAAATATTCACGATGAATTGAACTTTATGGATTCTTCACAAAATAGAAACGTTAGTGTGACTCTAGGATTACACATGTGCATGCGTGTTCTCACTCGTTAAACAACAAACCAATACATTGTTATTGCGTGAAGTGATTGAATTAAAAGTTATCTCGGTTAGTAATTGAATACGGACAGTTTTGTGTATCCGGGTATCAAATGTTTTCACTTGAACTACACGTATGGTTTGTATACGATTAAATGAATAATAAGGTTAAATAGAGGTTATGTTAAACCGAATTAAAATTAGTAATTTTATTCATTTTAAAACTCGGTAATTCACTATTATAAAAATTAAAATAAGTGAAACAAGGAAATACTTCTAACTTGAAAGTAAGTCAGAACTGAAAAACACCAAATATTTTACCTTTTTGTAATGCTCAATACAGAAAATAAGAAATTAAAAAACACTGTTATAGGAAATTATACGTACCATTACTTACTTACTACTTACTGGCCAACGCCCACCTTTGGCAAGTTAGCCATTTGGCGGCGCGCTGACGAGTAGAGGCGGACGATCTCCCTGTAGTCGTCTTCTTCTTCGTCCACAGGGTTGGCTACTAAGGCCGGACACTGGGGTAGGAGGGCTTCGTCTATCCTAGAGTGTTGGCACAGCGTACAGGCCGCATCTGCACTTAACCCGATGTGGTGCAAATGGGCTGCTAGGTAATCGTGGCCTTTGGTAGTTTTGAGCGCAGCTACTGCTACATCTCTAGGCAAGTTTCGGGGTATGGGAGAGTCTATCAGCTAAGCCCAATTCATCCCCATGCTGGATTGCCTTTTGCGTGTCCTGGTCCAGTTGTTTACCTCTTACTTTATTGAGGTTTTTGCAGAAGTGTATGACTAAACGCAAGGTAGTTGCTGGAAGGTAGTGCCGTTTTTAGCGAGAACATCGGCCTTTGCGTTCCCTTCCGCGCCAACATGGCTTGAGATCCACTGCAGGAGCAAGGTCCAGCCCCCTTCTATTAACTTGGAGAGTCTCAATCGGCATGCAGTTGTTTTCTTATATTCATTGTACTTGCTTTTTGAGAGTGCAATTATCGCAGCCTGGCTGTCTATCAGAAATTCAGCTTTTTGGTTCTGTTCCAAGTTTTCTAGCCTTTCTGCAGCTTCATGTATTACAGCAATCTCCCCGTCATAATTCCGTAGAGGTGCCACACTGCTATGGAGCTTTAGAGACATATTCAGCTTCGGTATTCCCTGTTCTCGCCATGGAAGACCCGTCACCGTATATGGGGAGCCACTCTGGTTCTGGATATTTGACTTAGATCATCTCTACGCAGCTATCCTCAGTCCGATGTCCGATGACATGTATTTTGGAGTACAGTGGTTAGGTCTAGGCGTAGGTCTGAGGTTGGCGAGAAGAGGGCTGTTTCTCCCACCGAGGGGAACGTTTCGGCACCTCCAAGCACGATATTGTATTCTCCCTATCAGAATGGGCAATAGTCAATGGTGTGATTTGGGTTATTAAACGAGGCGCTGCTTGCTTATAGTTCTCCCATTTGTGGACCTGTATTCTTTTTTGCCTTTCCCATAAACTTAAGGCTGATTCCTCCCTATGGCATTGTATTGGTTCAACGTTCACCTGAACCTCCATTCCTACGATTTCGGAGCTCCTGTGATTACCCTTAGCACAGTGTTTCGGGCAATGCCTATCTTAGCGGAGGTACAAGCCCTTGCTGTTATGGTGGCTTTACTACCACTTTTGAGAAAAGGCCTTATGTATGTCTTATATGTGGTTGTTAGGACAACCTGCGTAGCTCCCTAGGTGGTAGCTGTCAGACGTTTAAGCAGGCGGCATCTCTTGGTGGCTGTCTCGGCAGAGCTGTCAATCTGTGCTTTCCATGACAATTTATTCTGTCGCTCTGAAGACATCTGGGAAGTCATTGATCATTAAATTGAATAATTTGCAGCTGATAACTGCTCCTTGTGTCTGGCCTTGCCTGTGCAATAGGAACTTGGAGCGATAATTATTGAACTTTACCCTTTGGTGGCTTTCACCCAGGAATGACTTGATCCAGTGGAAGAGCTTTCCCTCATCTTGTGCAGCAGCATTCTTCGCCACACAGTGTCATAGGCTGCTTTTAGGTCCAGTAGAATGGCGAATGTGGACATTTTTCTGTGGAATGCGTCTTTGACATGCTGAGTTAAATCTACTACATGGTCCATAGTGCCTCTGTAGTTGCGAAAGCCGGCTTGTGCATCATCAAGGCACTTTAGGTGGTTGATTGTTAACAGTAGCCTATAGTTGACTATCCTTTCTGCTACTTTGCACATAGAGCTCGTGAAGGTGATAGGTCGATAGCTGCCAATACTGCATTAGTCCTTCTTTTAGGCTTGGATAACCCCTCCTTTCCTCCGTTGGCTGGGGACTCCAGCGTTCCAGGTTATATTTATAAGTTTGAGGACCATTTCCTTAGCTCTGATACCAAGATTCACAATCATTTCAGGGAACAACTGGTCTATACTGGCAGACGTTTTTTTCTTGCATGCGGAGAGGGCCATGTTTAGTCCAGCCATATCAAAAACTTTCATGGGTATACGGTCCATAGTCTCGTCCAGGCACTGAGAAAGGGGAGCCCTTTGCAGCTCTGCTTCCACCCTCCTATCTACCTTGATGTTGCTAACTTTTGTGTAGGATTAACACAGTGTCTCAGCAATGCCTTCATGGGTGCAGAGGTCCTTGTTTTTACAACGTATCTATAGTTGCTGCTGCTCCCTTCCGACATTATTGAGTTGATACGAATCTGTGTGCTTTTGTTCTGACTTTCCTGATGTCCAACCTCTCCAGAAAGGTACTGAATACGTCTCTCTTGACTGACTAGATTGCGCGCGTGAGAATGGTCTGCCTCTGTGAAATTCGTTGCTGTCTTATAGTCTCTTTGTGACTTCCGTTTTCCGCCTAGCGTTGTCTCCTTCACCTTTCATCTTGTTGAGACTTGTGGTCCAGAAAGGTTTATATCGCTTTACTTGCCCTCAGGGGATGCATTCCTGCGCGCATTTCAGTATAGCCCTAGTAACTGATCTTGCTGCTTCTTCCGGTCCAATGAGTGTCAGCTGCGACGGTCCTTTATTTGTCCTTTGCTCATTTACATCCCATTTGGCTTTTCTGAAATTCCATCTGGGTGTGTTGCTACGTATATGATCAACTTTCTCGAGATTGCAGGTTACATACAGGGCACGATGACCGCATCCGGGGAAACAATGTTGCTCGCTTCCTTGGTCTTCACACCACAAGTGTTCCATGGGTAAATGAGCAACAGCGCCAGTGCGCCGACCCCGTACCAACAAAATTTATTCAAATATGCGATATTCTAAATGTGTAGTCAAATGAATTTAAAAGCCATTTAATCATAATCTTTTAGTAACTACTATGTAAATACAAGCACAGTTAGTATCGTTAATCCGTTTTTTTCTTTCGGAAATATTCCAGACAAATAATTTATATCCGGATTACTGTGCATATTCTTTGAAATTCCGAAATGATGAGTTACTTTATGCTGCGCCATAAATTGATACACTTTATGAAAATATTTTCGACACATATTTAGAAAAATCCGATGAAGTGAGTGAGGAATGCTTTGTGGGGTGTAGAACTTGTCCAACAGCTGAAACCGGGGCTTGGTACAGGGTAATAGAACCGACTGTAAATATTTGAAACATTTACGATAAAGTATGCCCGAAAGTATGGGATGGAAAATGAAGCGGTGGATTTAATTACAAATAACTCAAAAACTCAGCAGACATTGTTTTTAAAGGTGTAAAATGTAAACAAGTATGCTACCAAACACCCTAAGTTTGTTCAGGTAGGTGAAATAATGATAATTAGAAACAAAAACACCATAAGGATGCTATATGTGGGAGATGTGATGATGACTAAAATGTAAACAAATATGCTACCAAACAATATAAGGCTGGTTACAGGTAGGTGATTTGGTGGTAACTAGAAAATGTAAACAATTATGCTACCAAACACTACAATGGCTATTACACATAGGTGATAAGGGGATGATTAAAATTAATAAAAAGAATGATACAAAACATCATAAGGGTTGTTAAACGTGAGGAATACGATGATGAATAAAATATAAACAAGTATCCCACTAAACAACATTAGGGCTGTTACACGTAGGTGATAAGGGGATGATTAAAATAAAAAAAAGTTTATATGGGGAGATCTAAAATGTAAGCAATTATGCTACCAAACACCGTAATGGCTACTACACATAGCTGATAAGGTGATAATTGAAATGTAAACAAGTATGACACCAAATACCATGAGGGTTATTACCCGTAGGTGATAAGCGATGATTAAAATGTGAAAAAGTATACGTGGGGGTAATGGTGATGACTAAATGTAAACAAACATGCAACCAAGCATCATAAGGGTAGCTATACGTGGATGATATTATGATGATTAAAATGTAAATAAATATGCAACTAAAGACCACAAGGGTAGTTATACTTGGGTGATATGGTGATGTAAAATGTGATGTATGGTAAAATGTAAACAAATATGCAACCCAGCATCATAAGGGTAGCTATACGTGGATGATATTATGATGATTAAAATGTAAATAAATATGCAACTAAAGACCATAAGGGTAGTTATACTTGGGTGATATGGTGATGTAAAATGTGATGTATGGTAAAATGTAAACAAATATGCAACCAAGCATCATAAGGGTAGTTATACTTGGGTGATATGGTGATGTAAAATGTGATGTATGGTAAAATGTAAACAAATATGCAACCAAGCATCATAAGGGTAGTTATACTTGGGTGATATGGTGATGTAAAATGTAATGTATGGTAAAATGTAAACAAATATGCAACCAAGCATCATAAGGGTAGCTATACGTGGATGATATTATGATGATTAAAATGTAAATAAATATGCAACTAAAGACCATAAGGGTAGTTATACTTGGGTGATATGGTGATGTAAAATGTGATGTATGGTAAAATGTAAACAAATATGCAACCAAGCATCATAAGGGTAGCTTATACGTGGATGATATTATGATGATTAAAATGTAAACCAATATGCAACCAAAGAGCAAAAGGGTAGTTAGTTATACGTGGGTGATATTTTGATGATTAAAATGTATACAAGTATGACACCAAACACCATAAGGATTATTACACGTAGTTCATATGGCGATGATTGAAATGTAAACAAATATGATACCAATCACCATAACGGTTGATATATGTGGAGGTTATGATGATAACTAAAATGTAAACAAGTAAGCTACTAAATATCATAAGGATTGCTACACGTAAGTGTAATGATGATGGAGTAACCAAGTATACCACCAAACAGCATAAAGGTTGTTACAGGTAAGCTATGACTAAAATTTTAACAATTATTTTACCAAACACCATAAGGCTGTTACATGTAGGTGAAATAATGATAATTAGAAAACAAACAAGTATGCTACTAAACACCATAAGGATGCTATATGTGGGGGATATGATAATGACTAAAATGTAAACAAATATGCTACCAAACAATATAAGGCTTGTTACAGGTAGGTGATATGGTGGTGACTAAAAAATGTAAACAATTATGCTACCAAACACTACAATAGCTATTACACATAGGTGATAAGGGGATGATTAAAATTTTTAAAAAGAATTATACAAAACATCATAAGGGTTGTTATACGTGGGGAATACGATGATGAATAAAATGTAAACAAGTATCCAACCAAACAAAATTAGAAATTCATTAAATAATAGTTAAAACAATTATTTAAATAATTATTTTTAATTAGGGTTGTTACACGTAGGTATAATGATAATGACTAAAATGTAAACCAATATGTAACCAAACTGCATAAGGGTAGTTAAATGTGGGTGATATGGTAATAAAATGTATGGATTAATATGGATTAAAATGTAAACAAGTATGATACCAAACACCATAAGAGTTGTTATATGTGGGGGATATGATGATGACTAAAATGTAAACAAATATGTTACCAAACAGGTGATATGGTGATGACTAAAATGTAAACAATTATGCTACCAAACAACATAGGTAAGTGAAATGATGATAACTAAAATGTAAACAAGTATGCTACTAACACCATATTGGTTGTTACACGTGGGTGATATGGCGATGACTAAAACGTAAACAAGTATGCTGCCAAATTCTATAAGGGTGATTTCATGGATGATATGGTAATGAATAAAATGTAATTAAATATGCTACCAAACAACTTTAGCTTTTTACACGTTGGTCATATGGTGATGACTAAAATGTAAACAATTATGTTACCAAAAAACATAAAGTAGGTTAAATGGTGATAACTAAAATGTAAAAAAGTATGCTATTAAACACTATAATGGAGATTTCATGGGTGATATGGTGATGACTGAATTGTAAACAAATATGCTGCCAAACACCATTTGGGTTTTACACTTGAGTGGTGATTAAAATGTAAACAAATATGTTATCAAACACCATTAGGGTAAAGACGTGATATATGTAATGACCTATATGTAAACAGTGAGCATCTTCTCTACCCAAGAGTTTAAATGTTACACGCTTACTTTAATGGGTGGCTGCCTTTTTATTGCTTAGGTGGTGTTGCTACAATGCTAGAAATATTGCTACCAAACATCACGAGCTGTTATATGTAGGTGGTCTTATGTTAATATTTGTGCTCCAAATTATCAAGTTAATAAAATATATTTATTTAGTTACGCTTATTTAACTTATAAATTACTATTAACAATTCATTATTTAGTTTGATTAATATATTACTCTGAGAATGATATTGTTAGTAAAACTCTATTATATCCTAATTATGTATTTCATATCCTTTAAATTGTAAGTATACAATTGAATAAGGAAATATAATTGCCTTAAAAAAATAATAAATTAACTTCAGTTTACAGCTTTAAGTCGTAATAGTTCGATTTGACTTCAAGGCCATTTTTTTATTTTGCTATACGAATAAATCCGTAGGAAAGTTTAATCAATATGTTTTTAATAAAACTGTACAGATTGCTTTAGAATTTGTTAAAAGATCGACGTGAATGAGATGAAATTAAACATTACGGGTCATATATTCTGCTAAACTGTTAAATATACTTTGATGTTTTGGACAAAAATACGATAACATACAAACATTTATATCATTTTACAAATTTTAGGTTTTTATGCACAATAATAGACTTTCCTACTTTTAAGAGTGTTATTATTAATATTCTATTTACTTATAATAATAATTTTAAAAAATTTTGAAAATAAATTACGCTGTTTTTAACTTTTCTAATATTCAAATATTATGGTTAAATAAATTTGTTTGCGAGTCAGCTAAAACTATTTATTAAATATATTAAGGTTATATCACGACGATATTTGTTAACAAAGTGCAGGAGGAATAAGGTCTGAAGACGTTAACGTAGCCGTTAACGTAACGTTGCCTGTATAAATAAATAGTTGTACCTGACTCGCAAATGAACCGCATTTATTTAAACAATAATCTCTGCGACTATAAACACGATTAATTAAAACATTATGGTATAATGGAGTGTTAAGTTACAGAGATTCACTCTGAAACTAACACTCGTAGATATAAGTGGCATCGAAAACTATAATTTACTTGTCCAACATAACAAGGAGTTCCAAATCAGTGATAAGTAAAAAGCGGTGACGTATTGAAGGATAGAGCGGTGGCTAAATGGGATGTTCCATTAAGGGGTCAGGACAATGCTGCGATAAGAAAAGCAAATGGGGCGGTTTTTGCACAAAGCAATAAAAAAATGTCACTGCTGAGGGAAATTGCTCAGCGAAGTGGAATCTCGCGGAATGTCCGTGTCGTGTTATCTCCCTCTTCCTCGCCAATGGTTCGGTCCCCGCCTCGCTTTATGACGGGAAACAACTGTTACAAATTAAAAGAATCCACCGAACAAAACATTTGTCACATGAGAATTGTATTGGTTTAGAAAATAAATATTTTTATAAATACAGTAAACACAAGTAACAATACTTAAGATAAATAAAACTTATAGATTTATTAGTCTAAATGGGTCAAATAACTGAAACTTTTCTGGCAAAATACAAATAAAAATCAATACTAACACATAAAATTTATGTTCTGGAATTTTATCTGTAGCGCGTAAAATGTATCCTAATTACTCGATAAAAAGGTTTAAGTTGAGAAATGCCGAAACTATATAGTCTATATTATATATATATATATATATATATATATATATATATATATATATATATATATAAATATATATATATATATATGGAGATAAGTTTTCTTGTAATATAATTAATGTATAAAATTATTTCAAATACAAGAATAGTTATAAATTATATATAATTCAAAGATTTTCGCCAATAAAGTAAGTATTGAATCTTCAAAAAAATGATATAACTGAAAAAAATGATATAAAATTGAATATCATAAAATATAATTAGTTATATATATATATATATATATATATATATATATATATATATATATATATATATAATATGGTGATACATGGTTTAGGTAAATAAATGATAAGTTTATAGCGGCCACTATTGACAAAATTATTGTTCGATTATTATTGAGGAATATAAAATTTTACCGTAAGACTGAATGATTTTATCTCTAAATTTTATTTTGTACTAAGGCCTTTATTGTCCTACACAATTATCGAAACACTATTGTCCGACAAAGCATTTATTTTTAAGAAACTGGCTGTATCTGCTTCATTTTTCTAGAAAATCTTATTTCGAAGACAATTGTGCAGAGTTATACAACACCTCATAAATAATGATCAAAAACCTCCAACCCAAATATTTTCATTCTAATTAGGTGTACATTTCGGTTACTAAGTAACCATCCTCACTGAGTTCGATCCACACTAGACTTTATACTATTGACCATATAAAATACAGCTTATTGTTCACCTGTTTATATAAATTTTACATTGCCTACCGCTGCGTTTTTTTGCTATGGGGAACCAATATTTTTATATTAAACTGTCTGCGTTCATATAGAAATGTGTAATCTAAAGCATCATTGCTCTGGGAGATATAAAAACCGATGCATTTGCTACTACCAGTAATTGTAGCTTCTATTACATGTTTTAAGAGCGCCCAGACAACTACGTAGAATTCTTAGGGACAATTCTTTCTGTGTACTGAAATCGGACTTCGAAAATATGACGTTATATTTTTATGGTTTTACTTCCGTTGATGAGATTGCTAGGAGACTTTATAGTTTGTCCTTAAATAAATGATACAGAGTAGTGGCTATCAAAATTTGTTTAACTTCTATTCTGTAGTAAGGATGTTGAAAAGTTGAAGTAAAGTACAAATAGAAACAAATTGTCCTTGAGGTTTGGAGGAGAGGAGATTCGAAGTAACTGTGTTACCTTCCTCTAGAGCATTTGTTCTCCCCCTAGCCCTTGGAGTCGGAAAGATTCGCACAATAAGACACGAAAAGAAAAAGTATTTTATATATATTTTTCTAAATAAAACCGGAGTTACGTACTATATTAAACTATCAGCTGCATGCAGAATTATTTCCCCGGTAGGGACCACCGCGCTTGTCCAGCCCAACAATGCACCGTTGTCACCAAATCCTCTGACAAACAGCTTGCTTTCTTCTCTTGGACGTGTTTACTGCACACAATCCTTTCTCCAGTTCATTCAAGTCTCCCATCGCTTGTCATCCATTCGTCTTATTTTAAAAGGTCACTTATAGAGAACAGGAAATCGCACATCTGAATTGTTACCCCTTTGTGATTTCTCAAAATGTATGACGTTTTCGGTTTAGTTTTGGTACCCTTTTTATGCATTTTGAATAGCTCGTGTACAGTAAAATTTTGCAATTGATTTTTCCAGTTATCAGAAGAGAACACTTAAAATGAGCATACATATTAATCATTTACAGGAATTCTTAAATTTTGTATAGTCCATTACGTTCGATGAATTTTATTAATCACTTAAACAATTGCATTTACAGGAGTAAAACAAGAAATATAAAAAAAAATGTTTAAATGAATTCCTATAGAGGCCAACAAAGAAAAATTGTATAATTGTTTGTTTATTTCCAGGTTTATTCTTTATTTTATTCTTTTCATTTATTTTTCACCCTAGAGTACTATATACAATATTATGTGGTAACCAATAGAGTAAGGTTGTGCAATGGAGGTTTCGATGACAACCAGATAAGGGGGAAAATATTCATATACATCTTTGAGAAACAAATTTCTAGTTATTGGAAAGTCGATGCAGTGCCAAAGCGAGCTAGACTTAGAACATCAAGATTCACAGTTCGAACCCAGCTGGGCCCCACAAATTTTATAATTTAATGTTGAATAAATATTTGAAAAAACGTTATTAGCATCAGTTGTGATCCACAATAGGTTAAGAAAAAAATATATTTTAACTTGATTGAATGAATAAAAACGTAGTTTTATTAACGATTGAAAATTTGAACAGGATATATGTATTAGGAGAGTGTGAGCTATTAGAAGGAATTTAAAAACGAAATAAGATAAAAAAACTGGCTTTACCTGTCTATCCGATTATGATTCTATTTTGTCAAAACATATTTTATTATGAAATTATATTCTTAGAGATAAATAATTTAATCACCGAAAACTTTACTCTAAATCTGAAGATTTAATTTATACGACCGTTGAAAAAATATTTATTACGCAATAGTTTAAATTATCTTTTGAAAATTATTGGAAAGTTCGAAGCTTTTGCTTTTGCTTAAGTTTCGATAGTTTTGTAGCTTTGCATTTGCTGAAAAGTAAAACGCGAAAGGAAACTACATAGCTTATTACAGAGTCGACATCCAACAATATCCACAAATCTATTCTGTGATTGAAAGTGTTGATATATATAAAGGGAGGGAAGTTGAGTAAATAATAAACAAATAAACGTTAAAAAAGGTGGGCATTTTAGAGAAGAAGATGTTCCAAAAATAGACTCTAAGAAAGAAGTTTTGACCTAAGAACAAATAAAGAAAACTACCTTAGCATGAGCATTTGAGAAGAATGAAAGATAAAATATAGAGAATGGAAATTTAGGAATGGAGTGAAATTGGTGTAATACAAGTCTCATTTGGTGTAACACAAGTTGGAGAGAGGACGATTTTCAAAGCAGATTTTTGAGAAGATCGAGAATGTGTATCAGACATGCGATTAGTCAAAAGTTTCTACCTTTAATGATGCAAAAAAAAATTATTTGTACTCAAATTATGAAAAATCACAGAAATCATTGTAATCAATAACAATCAGTCGAAAATAAAATACACGACAATATGTTTTGGCTTATTTTATTTTTCTTAAAAATATACAATTGTGTCTTTTATACTGTTCGCTCACACCGATTCGATTGGACCGTCAGATTTGCAGTGAAAATATGGGAAAACAAATTAAATCAGTTTAATACATCAAAGGAATTCGTAACAACATTTTATGAATGCAGATACAAAATAACATCGTCCTTATAATTAAAGCCGATATAGTGAGCGTGAAGCATGTTTTAAATTAGTTTACTTGAGATCCTAAGGAAGACGTCTTGGGAATTTTAAACCTTCAGAAAATATTAAACCTACTGTAAAGTTAGCCACTTGCCTCCAAAGTAGAAAACGTAGTCAATGTAACTCATATCAAGAGATAATAGGTAAAAGTTAGGAAAATGTACAGTCTTTTTTCAAGAATTGCGTAAAATTATTATGTAATATAAACCATGTTTACACTGGCACGGATTTTTGTTAAATAAAAGAGGTTGACTTGTGAGGCAGGTACAACTATTTATTTATACAGGCAACGTTTCTCCTGCACTCTATTAAAATCTGGACTCTGGAGGATTTTCCATCGACTTCTCAGGACGCACATTCAAGCTTTCTTGAGTTTATCGCTGTACACATGAACAAAGGTGCTGAGTTAATAAAAACATATATGCACTGTTTTCATAAATATACTAAGGTTACGTCAAGGCGTTAATTTGTAATAGAGTGCAGGAGAAATAAGGCCTATAGACGATAAAGTAGCCGTTATTGAAACGTTGCCTGTAAAAATAAATAGTTGTACCTGACTCACAAGTCAACCGCTTTTATTTAACTATTATGTATTATAATTATTATATAATTACGATTTATTTGATGGTTAAAGTTTAATGACTATTATTTTGAAGAATTTTTTCATCACAACAAATAAACGTGGAAGAGCAGGCGGTCAGCTATATAACCAACTAGCAACTCCTCCTGACTCATCCTCTGACTATTCCTTGGCATTAATGAACGTATTAGATTGATTGCGGTATCGAGATTAGCGCGCCCCCACCCGGCCCGGTGCACAGTCTCACTCCAGGGGTCCAACTGGCGTGCTCTGATTTAAAAATAAACTATCGGTGAAATTGGGCCATTAAGAAAATTAGGCCAGGTGTGAAACCAGCTGAAATAAACCCTGGCAAAGTGGATTGGGGAATGAAGTCAGCGGCTAATTGTGGGTGGTCATCTTGTGGTCAGTAAGTGACAACAGACCAGGTGTGACGCTCGGCGGGGGATGCAGGATAAGACCGCTTAATGTCAACGCATGGGGCCTCAAACATCCGGACATCCATCATGGAAAACATTTCATTTTAGTTTTCATATAAAGAAAATTAATGTTATAAGACTGCCTGTTTAACGCAAGTACAAATTTTAAAAAAATAAATAACAAAATGAAAATCTTAAAATGTCTGTATTGCAAAAAACTATTTAATATCTTATGAAAAAAATACCCGTTAATTAACTCAGAGTAAAAAATAAAACGCTATAAAAAACAATTAAATTTTAAAAATTGGTATTTATATATCCACCTTAATTAAATTGTCTAATTCCTTGTCTTAGTGAGACATTATAGACTATATTTTCTATAAATCATGGTCTTAGCTAATAACTGGGGTGTTAATTTTTTAACAATTAAAGTTACAATATGCTCAAACAAGATTCAAGGCAATAACTCACAACGACTTCTGCTTAGCCTACGCTCTTTTTTTACTTTAATATTATTTACATTTTTTAATTACGTTTCAAAATTTAGGGTTTCTAACTCCTTGACTTGGTGCTGAGGTCGACCGTGGTGGAGGCTAAATGTCCGTCAGGTTATAACGTTTTCTCAATAATACTAAACAACGTGCTGCATTAGTTTGGTTCAGCTGCTTTTACACTCTGAACGAGAGTCACTGATGATATTTACTTCCATTACGTATTATTTTGAGTTTCAAACTTTCAATTAAAAAGAAATAATATAAACAAAACTTTTTTAAAATCAATTCTTAAGTAGGTTAGCAAAAAAAAACATTATTTTAGTTACTTTTTTAAAATAATTACCATTAGTATAAACAAAGAACATAACCTATGCGTTAAATCAGCTGTTCTACCACATAACCTATAATATAATACCTGCTATTTTATGAAATCATATCACTTATTCTAAGTCAAATGGGACGAAATAACTATATTACATACCTTGCCCTCTTTGTGAAAAGTTTTCTTTCATTTAAAACTAAAACTAATTCATTATTAAATTTAAATATATCAGAGGAATGTGAACTAATACAAGGACTTGAATGACAAATTTTATTTGTATTTTTAAAGTGTACCTCCTCTGCCTTTTCAAATACTTAGCATCAAAATGGTTGAGATAGGTCTAATGTAATTAGGCAACCCGTCTTCAGCATCTCCCCTATTCCGATTTCCAGGTGTTCATATTACTTTTTCTTGCCCAATCTAATACCTCCAGCCATTCCTTCTCCTTCTTACTATAGGGAGTTGTAATGGATAGATGCTACCATAAGAAACCCATCAGATAATATATCTGCGACTTTCGCATGCTCTGGCATTATGTTTCTTATATTTTACGAATTGTGTTCTATGGCATGGAGTTTTATAGACACTCTTTAATCGTATTATATCTATGTTCACAATCTTTTCATATCCTTATACGTTATAATAAAGATGTTGTTTATTATTCGGTGTTACGGGTGGCAGTAAGTTAATTCTCCCTCTCTGGTTGGGTGTTGGTAATTTAATTATCAAATAACCGTCCCTTCTTACGCGATTCCATAATTTTCCTACTTTCCCAATATACATTCCTTTCCTGATGCCTACCTAACTCCAACTACCCTTTCCTATTTTTCTTCTTATAACGAGGTGAACAGGCAAACCACTCTTGTGACCCCGATAAAGAACTGGTCCACTTCAAGATCGCGAATCTGACATATAATTTCCTATATTCTCCACCAGACCCCTATATTCCCTACCTATTCCCTCTCGTAATCTTACTTATAATTACAACCTTTTCTTAGTTTACGTCATACTCTCCAGTCACCTTAAAATTACAGAAGAATCGTTTGAAGCACAAAATACATTTCAGGCTCAACGCCCATAAATCTTTTGCTAAGATTGTCTTTTAAAAATGCAAACAAAACTGTATTATAGAATAAATATTGGAGAGGGGCTATTTGTGAAGTGTTTTTTTTTAACTCTATTTCCAACAGACCCATTTATCCATTTATTCTAAACTTAATGCAGACACATATTTATTACGAATATTTTGTTCGCCTAATCCACTGGAGCCGGAAATGTTGCAATTAACTAATAGTACTTTTAGTTATTAATCTTTTGTGTTTTAAAAGGGCAAATTTTCACTCGAAGTTCCACGGGTGGAAAGAGATTGAACGAAGGAAGACTTTTCAACCTAATTCTATATTCTTTTTCAAGTCAATCCCTCACTACCAGATAAGTAATGCATTTGTTTAATTTAAATTAAAATCTGCAGAAGTAATATATATATATATATATATATATATATATATATATATATATATATATATATATATATATATTATAAATAGATTTATTACATCAGAAACATATATTAACATATAATAAACAAATATTCTATATTTTATATACATAAATTAAACATTTCTGGAACCCAGTCGACAGGTACACAAAGAAGAATGTAAACCTACGAATAATTATAAGTCTTCAGAAATATCCTCTATATGAAAATTCAGTAGAAAATCTATCAACTTAATTATAAAGAGAAATAAGTTAATGTGTTTATTTAATCTAAATGCAGTTGCTTTAATGTTTACAGTTTGGCGAGGCTATTTCTTAGGATAACTTTGTGCCTTAGTTCTTAGGATAATTTTTAGGATTCTTTGGGAATAACAAAATAATCCAACTTAGGCTGATTTTGAACTTCGATTGAGAAATTAATATATAAATTAATATAAATTGTCTTTTACTTAATATTGAAGTTTTAATCGTGAGTATAATAGATTCCACAGCAACTATTACATAGTAAGGCATATAAGAGACCAGCTGTTTTATGCCGGATATCAGGAATACACAACAGCAATCTCTCCAACATTTGGAGATTTATTAGAAAGAAGATTGTGAAATGAGAGTGTTCTAACGGCCATACTTGCATCAGCACCTACTCGTGACTGAATCATGAATCCAATATAGTATCACACTAGTATCGTACTTTAATATTTTCCCTAGACTTATAGGTGAATCGAACGAATTCGTGCCACATCTACTTAATCCTGTACAAAGGCTACGTGATACTAGGTGTTCGTCTGTAAAGAGTTTTTAAGATTTACAAAGTACAGTATATTACTGTATTTACGACTGTAATACTGACTTCTGCATTACTGTAGTCGTAATGTGTAAGGCCTAATATACTAAAGCCGTTATAAGGCCATTATAATTGCCTCTAAACTTGCAATATAAGACTAGAAAAAAGTATAATTAAATTTTGCGTTTGAATGTTACATACTAAAGAATTGCCAAACTTAAAGTAATTTTGAGAAAGAAATAGGTTTAAATGTAAGTAAAACATAAAAGTTTTACCAATCGTCATCAACTTTGGATATAAAATGTTGGCACAAATAATTAGATATTACTGCAAATAGCTTCTATTCTTAGTTGGGAAACGAAGCGCTGACGAAAGCAGCAGGACAGGTTTAGCCTTTCAACGAAAATGATGTGTCTAGTCAAAATCAATAAGGAAAGATGATGAGGTGCCAGTTTGCTCAGAAATAGATAACCAGTTATCGGCCTTCTGCCCCAATGCCCACTGCATATGGTCTTCGTACTTATGATTGATGATCCACCCTTCCCCTATTCACCCCTTGGCCCATAAAACACTGGCCATTAGCCAACTCTTCCCACTTCCACCCCTCATTTTTACTTTCTATTCATACGTGTTTATTTAAGCACGGATAACATTCTGTATAATCATTTCTTTGGAAGAGTCTATGTCGTTAGGAAAGGTTTTACAGAAGCTAGCCTCTAAGTAAGCAAAATGATAAATCTTAAGGGGTTGCAAGAATTGTAATCCTTTACTTTCCCATTGTAATGCACGCAATTAATTTTCTCCTTTAAATAATGTATCATTTTAATTAAATTTTACTCTGATTTTAGAGCATTAAAAAAATTTTTTTATTTTATTTCTTATTTTTAGTATAATAAAATCTAATGAAAAGTTTGTTTTAATTATGAAACCTCACAAATTATTTACGTTTCGTGAATCATGAAAAGATGTTTTAAACATGAAAAATATGACATAATAATGGAAGTAAATTTATATGTTAAAACCAAACTGCTTCACTTTAGTGTGGAGAAATTGTAACTAAATAAGCCACTAAAATTAAAAACGATATTTTCCTAATTTGTTATGTTTAGCTTTAAAAATTATTTTAAAGTTAGTAGTCTACTTTTAGCAATCTGAAATGTAATAAAAATCTCAAAACAAGCTAAAACACCGTGTAAAGAAATATATCTATTATTTGTAAAATATTGATTTCACTGGAAATAATTACGGTTTCATAAAATGCCTTAAAGTAGTAACATTTGATAAAACATTTCACTGCTTCAACGTAGCACCTATTTAATTATTTTCCAAATTAACAAACATTTTAATAGAAACACATCTTAAAACATTAATTACAAATATACTTTTATTTACAAAATAATATAAAATAAACACTAATATATACAAATATATTTTTAAGTCAATTTGTACTTGAATCTACAAAAAAATTTTATTATTTTACTTTTTATTAAATAATTACAATTAATATAAATAATTAAGTGGCAAAATAGAAAGCAAAATTAACTATTAAAACTATTTAATTAAATTTAATACTAAGTTTTTATTTGAAAAAAAAACTTTACTAACATTATGTATCATCTATTACAAGCTCAAAAATATCTGTTTGAACTTGAGTGGATGATTAAAAAGTATTTTATTAATTAATGAAAATTTGAACAAGAAAGCGTGAACTAATACTAAGAAATGAATAAAATAGTTATTTCTGCTATTAGAAATCATTGGAACATTGGAATGTCGTGAGACATTGGAAGATATTCTATTTCTAAAGAAGATTGTCTTACATGAAACCTCATGACTAAGAGCATTTATATTTTGTAGATACAAATATACGTTACGGGCACCGATGCTTTGAAGTTTAGCTATAAAACACACCTATGAAGCATACAAACTTTGCTTTATTCTTCATTTCATATAAAAGTTAATTTTAAAATCTTTTTTGTTTTGAATTTTTACGATCTTTTTATATTTTAGGCTATTATTTAATTCCTTTTATTAGTTTACACTCTCCTTACGTATATTTATATATCTTGCTCAAATTTTCAATCTCGTTATTACTTGCTCGTTATTATTTATTCAATCTTTATACTTTTCATTCACTGAAGTTCAAATACATTTTTTTGAAACTTATAGTGGATGACCCTTGCTGTTAAAACAGGGTTTTCAAATATTAATTCATTAATTAAATTTAATGAATTAGTTTTACCTTTGTGGGAGAAAAACTTTTCTCAAATGGCGCCAGGTATGCAATATATTTTGGCTTAAAGTAAGTGATAACATATGAATTCATAAAACAGCTGATGATTTGATGTTATAGGTTGTGTGGTAGAATAGCTGCTTTAATGTTTAGGTTATATTACTTTATTTATATTATTTGTATTTATGCAATGAAAAGTAACTAAAATAAGTTTTTTATCAAAGTAGGAATTTACTTTAAAAAATTCTTGTTTATAATACTTGTTTTTATTTCTCAGCTAATGTGTTCTCAATGTTTCAGCTCACTTGGAGGTCACGAACTGGACGCGTAAAAGATTTGAATTAATTCAGATGTTCTTCATTTTTTAAATTAAAATATAATTTTTCGAATGTTATATTTCCACCTATATGCTAAATTGAATGCTCCTCGTTTGTCGGGAAAGTGGTCAATAAATAGCTCCTAATTTTGATCGAAATCCCCTCTTTACAAGACATTCTATTTGAGACAAATAAAAGCGTATACAACACAACCATCTAGGTAAATTAATATCTATAAATGTTGTTTTAAGACAAGAAAGGAAGGCAATCTAATTTTATAACGTCTCCATAATGTGATATAGTAATGACTATTCTAAAAAGCCAGTTTAGACATTCAAAAATTGTTTGCCCTCTGTGTCTTAACTCAACTGAGTTAATAAACCTTTAACTAGAAATATTTTTATTCTAGTCTTATGTACATTTCTGGAATGTACATAAGATGTATGTATTGTCATGTCTCTGAGAATGGTTACTTTGTAACCGAAATGTACATAAGGCTAGAATAAAAATACATGTAGTTCCAGGTTGTGTGTAATAATAAACTGCAGTAAATTATTCCAAGCAATCAAAGATGTTTAATAAAAATCATTAAATATATCTTACAGAAAATGTCCTGTTATGAAAGTGTGTATTTAAGCACAAATGTAAAATGCTGGATTACACAAAAGAGTATTATAACAATATATGAATATTATAACAGTTGAAGTCCTTGGAATTATGATTTTGCCATATCTACTACGATTCATCTTAACATCTTTACTGTTACTTGTTAGTTATAGATGAAATATTTTTTAGATTTAGTAAATAACATTTTTACCTACCACTATTTTAAAAAGCTTCGTTATAATTCAGAGAATTTTTTATATCTTAAAACAAAGAGAAGAGAAGAAAATATTTTTAAATTTCAATGAAAGCGCGCGTCTTTATCTTAAATTCTTATCGATGACGTCAAACAGCAGATAGGCTTATCTACGATATCTATTATAAAACTTGTTTGCCGTAATAAATTCCCATTATGGAAACCTAACGCAACGCATTTGTGACTAAACGGTGACTAATGTTTGCACAAAATGAAGCAATGATTAAACATTTCTTATCCATTATGTCGGGTACGTAAATGATGCACATTTCCTTAGATGATAATTTCCACTTACGCCAAAATATATGTAGGCCTATTACTGCCTGGGGTCAAATTTATGTGAAACAAGTCAATAGCCCGTATTTTAAATGTTTTGTAACATATTTTATATTTTAATCGAGCTTAAACTTCACTGCCTCCTTGAACTCTAAAGTATTATGTTAAATGTCTCCCCATTAACTTTTATTCGATAACATTTTTGTGCTTTATCTTTTGCAAGCTGTCTCTAACCTCATTATCTATTGTAATATATTTTTTAAATTTATCTTCATATCTAAGCTAAACCACTGCTTCGCCAAAACAAAGTCATTGCACAGAAACGAGAAACGATGTAAAATAGATTCTGTTTCACGCGGTTTTTATAAACATCCGCAGTTAAATAGCTTCCGCAAGAAAATGGAAACAGGTGATAGGATGAAAATGGTGATTTTATTACAAAATCACCACGATGTAGGTTATTATTTTCGACGTCTGTTGGGCCTGAAAATTTAAATATATTCTCAAACAAATGTTTTAAATCCAAGAGCACTAATGTTTTGAAGCAAACTACAATCAGTAGCTAACCTACAAGTCGTAGCCGTAGTTGCAGGCTGTAGAAATCTGCTCAAGGCGAACAGGCAGAAACATTCATTAGGCTACAAGCACTGGTTCAGACTGGAACTCATCTCGCGCGTTACTACTTATAGTTTCTACCTTAGGCAACTATATTGCAGATATAAGCAATTAACCATTATAAGAAGGGTAAAACCTTATTAAGTTTAAAAGAGTTAAGTTCTATCTTGGATATTCTGGCTTAAGGAAAACACGAATGGAGATAGTTTCACGTTAACAGCCCTTCAAATACCGTAAGACACTATTTCTATTCTAATCCCTGGGTAAGACTGAGGTGGACAGGAGCTAAGGACAGATTAACGTAGTAAATTTCTGAGAAGAGATTAAGATGAGAGACTCAGAGACTGAGGTGGCCAGACACTGCCGAGAGACTAAGGTTGTCATGAAATAAGGAAAGACTAACGGGGTATGTACTAAACAGAGACCAATGAAATAAGGTAGTAAGGAGAGACTGAAGTGGTCAGGCACTGTGGAGCAACAAAGGCGGTCAGGAACTAAGGAAAGACTAACCATAACATGAACTAAGGTCAGACCAATGTAGTCAGGTAATAATGAGAGAATGAGGTGGTTATTCCCTGCAGAAGGACTGGGCTATCGGAAACTAAGGAAAGACTAACCAAGCCAAGTAATGACCAATGTAGTCACGTAATAAGGAGAGACTGAGTTGGTCAGGTAATGCGTGGAGACTGAGGTGGTCAGGAACTAAGGAAAGACTAACCACAGCATGAACTAAAGTCATACCAATGTAGTCAGGTAATAATGAGAGAATGGGGTGGGTAGGCCCTGCAGAAGGACTGAGGCTGTCGGGAACTAAGGAAAAACTAACCAGGCCCGGTACTGAACTAAGACCAATGTAGTGAGGTAGTAAAGAGAGACTGAGGCGGTCCAGCCCTGCAGAAGGACTGAGGTGGTCAGGCAATGCAGAGAGACCGAGGTAGACGAACTGAGGAAAGACTAACCAGGTCATGTAAGAAGAGACGGAGGTGGACAGGCATTGTAGAGGAACATATTCGGTCGAAAACTAAGGAAAAACTAGCCCAGTCATGTACTGAGCTGAGAAATCAATGTAGTCAGGTAATAAGGAGAGACTGAGATGGTCAGGTATTGCGTGGAGACTGAGGGGGGAAAGACTAACCACAACATGGACTAAGGTCAGACCAATGTAGTCAGGTAATAAGGAGAGACTGAGATGGTCAGGTAATGCGTGGAGACTGAGTGGGGAAAGACTAACCACAACATGGACTAAGGTCAGACCAATGTAGTCAGGTAATAAGGAGAGACTGAGATGGTCAGGTAATGCGTGGAGACTAAGGGGGGAAAGACTAACCACAACATGGACTAAGGTCAGACTAATGTAGTCAGGTAATAAGGAGAGACTGAGATGGTCAGGTAATGCGTGGAGACTGAGGGGGTCAGAAACTAAGGAAAGACTAAACACAGCATGGACTATGGTCAGACCAATGTAGTCAGGTAATGAGGAGAGACTGAGATGGTCAGGTAATGCGTGGAGACTGAGGGGGTCAGAAACTAAGGAAAAACCAACCACGGCATGTTCTGAGCTGAGACCAACTTAGTTAGGTAATAATAAGAGACTGAGGTGGTCTTTGTCATCTTTCATAATCACATTACGGAGTTCTTGAGCGCATTTTTCACACAAAAAACGATTATTGTTCCCATTTTTGCACTTTCTGTCATTATGTTCGCTACCTCTCATGTCTACTATTCTAAACCATAATTCCGGGTCGCTTTCCCTGAACGTAGCACAGTTTTACGATGGCCTTATAAATCGTTGTTTGGCATTTTCAAGCACTGGAAATAACCCAGTGTATTCCTATTACACCCACACTCTGATCATCACGTCGAGGCCACCACTGTGAACTTTATCTGGACTTATATTAAAAATAAGTGGGCTAAGCACGGACACATCGAACTTTCACTTTTTCTACCTGGTTAGCGTCAACACTTGGAAAACATAATAACTAAATTTTTAGTAAACCCCAGCAACAGATGTTTGCCACCACTATGCTAGTGCTAGGAAAAATCTTTTATTTTGATCACTTCCCTAACCGTTTCTTTAACACACCTAGAAAGCTTAACTATCTGTGTACATTTATCCTTCTTTCTAATTTTAGTGTGGTCGCAACAATATTGTTTACGTTATGGCAGCAAAAATAAAAAGATTGTTTGGTTTAAATAATAATGTGAAAATGATTCTCTTTCTTTACCTGAATTATTGTTCACAATATTTATTACAAACTGTTAACATTATTATTTAAAAAAGAAAAAAACTACTTCTTTATACAGCATTACCAGCTCAGTTGCGCTGTATATTTATTTGTTTAATTTTGTGTAGTTATTTTGCACAACCATCTTTTGTACTTTTAAGACATTATCATCTGCAAAGTATAGGAAAGGACTGTAATTAGAAGAAAGATAGAGGGCAAAGGTCCTTATGGTAGAGAATGTATGGAGGATCACGACCAAACGTGTTCAGGTATCGTGCTACAATCATACCTGCTCTCTATAGGGGTCACAGAAATGCGTCTATTAATCATACCTCTTAGAGGCTCATAACTAATCACCGCATCTATATATTTTCTAATAGAAGACGTATGTTCTTAGAAATTACTAAAACCAAAACATATGATCACCGTTTATTTTAAAGATAAGAAGTATAATTTAGTTAGAGATTAGGGAATACTCTGTTATTGACGATACTGTGACATTTGTATGAATCGTTTAGAAAGCGTAGGTTTGATTGGCAGGGATAAGCTTCAGCTTTGCTTGCATTGTTAGCGGATTTTAGGGCCGAATCGGGCTGCGTTCACACCTCCGCTACTGGGAACTTAATTACGTTTTTCAAAAGTTTACTAAACGGTTCAAACATGATAAAAATCTTTACAGTCTGAAACACTTATCACAGAAAAAGTAAACAATAAAATAATACCAACCCTTTCACGTTTGTTGGCGATTTGATTGACCACCGTGAAATTAAAACTCTGCGAAATCCATTCTTTGCGCCCTAAGTGAATGTTATAAACTACTTTAAACGACAGCTAGGGTGTTGGGAGGGTTTTGAGTAAACATGTAATATGTTCTTGTTTGTACCCTCCAGTTGAGAAGTTGGTAGGCGTGGGAAGCTTTGACCCTCAATATTGCTAAAATACTCAATTGCATGTGTTATTTCATTTATTACAATTTAAGAAACGAATTTAATTATGATTCAATAATTCTTTATTATTTTTAAGGTTAATGACAGATCACAGACCAATTCATGCTTTTACAAATACAGACAACGTTTCGATTATCTATCCGAAAATCCTTTTCAAGAGCTAAAAGTTTATTAATCTAATATTAAACTATAATGTTACTTACATTAGGTTAATAAGCTTTTGTTTCTTGAAAAGGATCATCAGATATAAAATCGAAACGTAGACTGTATTTGCAAAAGCATGAATTGGTCTGTGATCTGTCATTAACCTTAAACACATTAAATAGTTATTAACAGACATTAAATAAAGTTTAAGAAAAAAATACTTTCAAGGTTGTTTGCTTTGTTCTTAAATGTACAGTTTTTTTAATACCTATGTAAAAGCTTTACTTGTAATCGCAATTACTATTGGAGTAATAGTATTTACTATAAAAGTAATTGTTTGCCACTACAGTTCAAAGTTATTTTGAATAAAGAAATATAATACACCGTATAATATTATGTTATTCGCTTTTCGAATATTATATTGTTATTATTTTTAAAGAATTATTCAAGATTTAAGTTATCATTTAAAAATGTTAGAAAATATTTTGGCTTTTATCCCTGAAATTAATTAGCAAATTAAGTTTACTATGGTCGATAGCATGCGGTAATGAGTAATAGAAAAATAACAGCTGTAAATGTTAGGCTCCACACAACTGTATTTGCACGTTAATAGAGGCTACATGAGATAGAGGCGGCAAGGTAACTAACTTGAGTTAACAGTGAATAGCACTTTAACTCGCACACACCTAACATTTACTCATTTGACTTAACGAACAGTTGTATTTCAACTCGTAGACTCTAGAAACTGAGTCTGTTAAAAGTGGAGGTGTTTCATTATTTAAAATGTTACTATAGAATATGCCTAAATAAATCGATAACGGGACTTTCTGCACGCTAATGGGGCGCTGACGTCACTAGCCCGAGGGCTTAGCTAGCTTCTCTGTGTGAGCTAATAGAAGGAATTGAATAATTCTAATACAGTTTGAGTTTATTTGTGTTGTGTAAGTCGTGTACCATTGTAGCCTATATCTCTTGTTTGTTATTTAAAAAGCATTGCCTCAGTATTTTAGAAGTTTCTTTATCATGGACATGAATATTATTATCATTGAAGGTTTAGTCCAAGTTTGCGTTCATCCAACGTTTCTACAATTTCACCGGACCAGGAACAATAATCAACCATTGAGAGGGATGTACACGTAATGAGATGGAGGACAGTGACTTCAACCCGGCAGATTCATAGCAAGGCGTCACCAGTTTCTCTCAGATTGTTGTCACACTTATAGTTATACAAATGCTGCTACGTCACGGCAGAAGGAGGGGCTTAGACTCAGAACATTTGCCTAAAGGAGAATATACCAAATGTAAAAGATAAGAGCGTCTGGAAACAAATATACCTTTAGAAAGAGAAAGGAGTCTATTGGGTCAAGTTAATATTACACCTGCTCCGTTTGAGTATACTGAACATCTGAGAGGGCTGAATGGAGCCAACCTCATTATAGGAGATTAAAGAAACCTATTCTATACTAACTAAACTAAAATCTTGTTAAACATTTTGTCAAAGTTTATATAACAGTTTGAAAAAGTATCAATATATTCTAAAACTGATATAAATATTATTTTACAAATGCATCTCTATTATCTTTGTTTTTATTACTATTCATATCATCGATAAGTGTTACTTCATCTTTAAAAGATTTTTATAGCAACCAAAAAAATTATACTTTAATGTTCACGTACAAAAGCGCGACATTTTTTCTAACGGGGAGTATGGGCCAAACGTTCTACAATTCCCTTCCTCGTCATAAAATAGGCGAGATATTTTTCGTGCCCATTTTTCACTGCTGTGCACCTATAAAATACCTCGACTCCCATAATTCAGAACCCGAGGCGGATTATTTATTGCAGAATCCTTTTGTTACTAAGAACAGGCCTTCACGAGAAGCGTATTTACCCGAACCCCCTGCGAGGCAAAGCGACCCGGAAACAGGGCTGATATATCGCCCCCCTTTATTCGATAATCGGCGACTTCCGTGAATGAGGAAAGGGTTTCAGTCATAACATCTTCATACTGGAGATGGAAATCCACTCTTCTGTAGAGATGCTTTTAGCCTTTTGTCATTTAGCGAGGGTTACGTTCGAGTGCTTTCGAAATCATGGCCAGCAAATTGTTTTTATTAACAACAACAATGAGGAGTTTTATTCGATATAAGATGAACATTAAATTTATGTATGCCATAAACTAAAAATATTTTTATTTACAGAATAAAAACCTTAAATATTAGCCGTTTCAAGTAATTGCCAGATTCGAAATCTGACCAAACATATTATAGGCTTTGTTATGAGAAACATCCTGTCGTTAAAGTTTTGTTTAAAAATAACGAACAATATGAAAAAGAGTGGTAAATTATTTTCTGTTATCGAAATGACTGCATTAAAATTAAAGTAATGCTATAATTTCCTAATTAAAACTAGAGTTTTACCATTTTATATGATCACAATGTTTTAAAAGCATCCATTACTTTTACTAACACTGGTATCTGTTTCAATGAAGTTTAACGTACGTCTAAGGAGATCAAAACAATCTTTAATCTATAATATTTTTAAACATTTTAAAACACAAACACTTGAGATAATTCATTGAACTTCGATTCAAAACCAGTTATAAAATTATAAATTAGTTTAATAAACTTATTCCTATTAAACAATCTTTTCCTAAACTACCGCAACACATTTGTGTGTGAGTGTGTGTGTGTGTGTGTGTGTGTGTGTGTGTGTGCGTGCGTGCTTGTGTGTGTGTGTGTGTGTGTGTGTGTGTGTTTGTGTTTGTCGTGTGTGTGTGTGTGTGTGTGTGTGTGTGTGTCTGTGTGTGTTTGTGTACTTTTCTTAGCATAGGGTATATGATACTTTTGATTAGTAAATTTTCTGTTATCGCATTCTGTCAAAATAATTATTATAGTTTCTTACCCAGAAAGCTTATCAAATATTTTGCGGATAAAATTTGAATAATTTCCAAAACAAAATCAATGGATTTTGTAAATATTAAAACTGAATCGTTTGTTTCTCTGAGCATAAACTTCACGGACTGTTATATGCTCTATTGTGTTTATTTTAATGTTTCTTTCTATTATACTGTTTTGTAGTTTTAGTAGGCATAACCCAAAATGGACAAATATCTACTGCCGATTTCTAAAAGATAATTATCTGAATATATAAGATACATTGTTGCCATTTTTGATCTAGAAAAAGCAATTTTTTCAATGTTAACGTAACTAATTTCAGCTTGGATTAACGTAAATATCGCCCATCGTTCTCGCCCAGGTCGTACTGCGGCTATAAGTCAGTTGCTATTACTGAAGAAAAAGGGGAACTCAAAACAAATTTGCAAGGGCCTATATATAGCACATAATTTGGAAACGAATTCGACAAAATACACACAGGACATTGGTTGGGATATTGAGGAGCATTCAATAACATTTATTTGCACAAGAACCTAAAAACCTTTCACAAACTCTACAGACATTCTGACAACTGACTATGCCTGGTTTCAACAATAGAGCTTAATGTCGCTCACAGCTGACTATTGTAAACCGGCGTTTTTGAAGGCCTACCTGCATAATATCTAGAAATACTGACGTTTCATGGCATTAAAGATCCCCGATCTGCCACCTTGCGTTATCTTCTCTTACAATCTTTTAAAATAAAATTGTATACAAATATTACAGGCTTTTGGGGGATCACAATTTCAGAGTTATCTTCTTCTTTTTTCTTATCCCCAGGTCCTTAGACCAACTTCATGAGATCATATTCTTTTAGAAGTCTTATTACTTCTGCTGGTTCCTTGTAGATGAACTCTGGGGTAAGTCCAATGCATGACAAGATGTGGGCTGGTGAGGCTGGTTCTTTGTTGCATCTTGTACATGTTGGATATATCTTCCGAAGGTCTGTGATTTTCATAGGTTTTGTATGGCTGCTTTTTAACCTTGCTAAAGATGTCTGTGAAATTCTGTCAAGTTGACAGTTGATAGATGCACCAGGTTGGTGCTCTTTGTACCAATCATGTTGCTGAGGTTTGTTTCCATTTTTCTTCTTTTTTCTGTTTAAATATGGAATATACTTCTAAATAGGTTAGGGTTTCTTTGTGGAAATTACTATTATTGCAGCCTCCTTTTGCTAAGTTGTCTGCCTTTTCATTTCCTGGGATATTGACATTTGATGGAATCCATTTTAGGTGTATTTGTGATGATTTGGAAATACTTTTTAACTTTTTTATTATATTTATTGATATATTATCAGACATTTCATTATAATTCTGTAAATGTTGGATTGAGCTTTTACTGTCGGTTAGAATCCATACTTGTTCTGGGTTCTGGTATTCTTCAAATTTATACAAAGCCTCTTCAATAGCAACCAGTTCAGCTGTGAAGTTTCAGAGTTATACTATATACAAGGTCAGTATATAGGTACGCAGGTTATACTAACCTTGTAATATAGCCACGTACTCACAGATGCGAAGCTAACTATTTCCTGCAGCAAATCGTCTTTAGAACACACAGGTACTTTTCGAAAAAGGTTGAAATAGGTAACTTTATTTTTACATTATTTTTTTAAAGTTCAGTTTCGTTACAGGTGCATTGTTTTAAAGTAAGTAATGGTGATATGTAGCCTACACTACAGCGTGATTCATTTCTGAGTGAGTCTGCAGTGCATAGACTATACATTACGGGGAATGTCAGCATCAGGGATGTCAACATGATCTAAAACGCGTTTATTATGTCGACATTCACCAGTTAATGCCTGCAGGTTCTGACATTTGCCAAAAGCGGGTAGTTAATGTTGGAAAAAAGACATTTTTCATAACTTTCGACATTTCCTATAAAGAGCACATTTTGTTTGAATTATTTTGATTTTTGTGTGTGTGACGTAAGGCAAATAACATAAAGATATAATGCATTCCTTTAAAATTTTGTATCTCATAGCCCCTACGTCAGTTCCTATGTATCAAGAGTTGTTAATATTTGTAAAATTAAATAAGAAAAAAAAATTTTTAAAGTGATACAAATAGAATTATCATCAACGGTACACATAAATACTGGTTAAATTGATAATATTGGAAACATGTCTACACTTTACAAAAATAATAGTAAAAGAAAGAATCTTTTCCGAATAACTAAACTATATTACGCTACATTACTATACAAGTATATATGTAATAAAAATACAAGTTTATAGCGTTAAATTCAAGCTATGATAATATTAAAGAATAAAAATATGGTACAACTCACAAATATACAATTTTTTTTATTTCAAACGCGTTTCAACGACTATACACAAATGAAATTAACTAAAAAATATATATTAAACATAAACATAACCTATAAAGTTTTAGCAAAAGTAAAAAAAAAAAAAAAAAAAAAAAAAAAAAAAAAAAAAAAAAAAAAAAAAATTGTATAATTGTGAGTTGTGCCATATTTTTATTCTTTAATTATAACTTTCACTCACAAGCCAGTTCGAATATTATTTATATGATAATATTGTTAATAAACAAAACTAAAGCGTAAAATATAAAATTTTTAAAGTGAAACGGGCTTAAGCAGATAAAATCAATTTTTGTTCACAATGGTTGCTCCGTTTTACTAAATGTCAGGCGTGCTGACATTACCTGGTGAATGTCACACTTGAGAAAATGTTTTTTAGGGAATGTTAATGATTCCAGTTTACTGGCATCCCTTGTAACATATATATGTTGCACCACTGAGTTTGTTGCATAAATACTGATTTACTCACAGAGGATACTTTCAGCAAATTCGTTTATAAGGCTCGCGTGGACGCGTACTGACTCACATAAACACACACACTTACACCTACGCACATACATACATACACACACACACACACACACACACACACACACACACACACACACACACACACACACACACACACACACACACACACACACACACACACACACACACACACACACACACACACACACACACACATACACACACACACACACACACACACACACACACACACGCACATATGCACACACACACACACACACACACACACACATATATGTATATATATATATATATATATATATATATATATATATATATATATATAAATTGAAGAACTGACTGACTGACGATCAACGCATAGCCGAAACTAACAATGATATAGACTTGGAGCCTTCGTTATGCTACGTAGGGACGCACTAAGAAGGGATTTAGCAAAATTTTCATTTTAAGAGGTTGAAATCAAAAGAAGCCGGGTAGAAACTTACCATAAGAAATACACAAAGCTCACATCTGCCTGGGTGTATAATGTAAATCGTTTATCTGATCGAAATGGAACTTTAGGAAGTTATTGAACCCACTCCTGGAAAGGTTCTATTATAATTGGAGCCTGATTGGTGGGGTCTAAGTCGATATTTTAAAAAGTAAACAAGGAAAAAATTTTAAATGCGACCGCCTACTTTTCTGAGTATTCAATCTCTTATATTGAAACTAAGAGTTATTTATAAAGATGCAACTAATAATCAATAAATGGCTGTAGTCAAGCTTTGACGTACAGCTGATACTTGAATTAAGTGGAAAAAAATTTTCATACAATTTTTATATATGTTTGGTTAGTTTGCTCAGCATCTGTTTTAACTCATACGTTATATTACTTTATTTACTGTACAGTATTTAGTAAAATGGTATTGAATTGAAAACTTCTTCAATTTATAAATAATTAAATATAATAATTTATAAGAAAATCATACGAAATTATCGTAAAATATTAAATATGAATCCTATTTTTTTGTGTTAACGTATTATTTGAATGTTATAGATAGATAGAATTACACAAATTGTTTTGTTTGAGAAACATACAAATTATGCTATTATTTACTCCTAAATTCTATAAATACTGACTTAAATTTATTTAGTAATGATTTCATATAGGGCCTATATATTGGGCAGTGGCTAGGCCTATAGTGGTTTCTCAGTAACCATAAACAATTTGGTTAACTAATTTGGTTAGATATGATCTAAGACAAATTGAATATTGTTGTACATTACAAAAAAAGTTAGACTTTTACTTTTAAATGTATAAAACTTGGTTTTATTTTATTTTTAACTTCTGTGAAATTCAAGTGAAATCAAAACACTAAACTCTTGATCATTGATGTAATGGAAAAGGTTACATAGAAGTACAAATACCAATAAACATCTGGTTGAACTGCAGTACATGTGATTTAATTGCTGTAAAATATGTGTTACATCATTATTTCTCCTGAAGATACAACTAATACTAATAAATAATATTATCTCAATACTTTAACGAATAATGAAGGATATGTTTGATAGTGAAAGAGTCTAGTTAACTTTAAATTTGTACTCTTTTGATTGTGATATTTGAAGAAATACTTTGAAGTATTAAAAATAATTATTTAATTTACTACTCCTAACATATTCTACGCACTTTTTTAGGGAACTAGTTCTGGGATTTTCTTTCAGTTTAACAACAGGAAATATTAGTGTTAATGGAGTCCGACATTAATGTTAATGTTATATTGCATGTTCTAGAGCACAGTTGCCCAAATTTAAAAGGTGGGGGGGCCAAACTCAATAATTGGACCAAACTCTATGTGTGGTACAGAGGTCAATACATCTATTTACCGGGGGCTTATGGAATTAAAATTACTGCCCGGGGGGGGCGTTTCTAAAGTTAGATGGAAAATGTTGCATTTTGATGGTTTCGTCTGACTGATATACTGATCCAATTTTGTATAACTTTATTAAATAAGTATTTCTTTTTAAGTTTGACAGACTATTGTCGGGCCGCACAAAAAACCCCAGCAGACCGCATGCAGCTCCCGGGTCGCCAGTTGGACAACCCTGTTTTAGAGTAAGCTCTTCCAGTAGTTTAGTGATTTTTGCTCCAGATGGAAGAACTACAAATGTTGTATATAAAGAAGTTTTGAAATAATCAAAGTATCGACACAAATTAAAAATAAAATGACCAAAAATCTGGGTCTTTTCATATATTTTATATTTTAAAAATACAAGTACTTTAATAATAATTTTTATCGTTTTAAATTCAAAACATTACATTTAAAACTCATTATCTCACATTTGGAACTTTTTTTAGATGGATCAATATGTATTTTGAGTACAAACAAAATTATTGAATTTAATAGGAAAATGTTTAGTAAATTAATATTTTATGGCCTGTATAGATCCTTGTAAACAGATTTAATAAATGAATGTTTAAAATAAATTACTTTTTCCAATTTCATGAACTAAATTGACAATAAATACTACTTGCATTAGTAAATATATGATTTTTACATAAAATGGGACAACTTTAAACTTGCGCGGGGGGAGCCGCGATGGTAGCGCTAATATATTATATAATATATATATTTTTTATATTAAATTGCATGCAAAACTAACAACAAAATAATAAACATAATAAATAACAATAATAAAATAATTAATATGCATGAAAAAGGTGGTGTTTATAAATTAGAATGCGAAAACTCTAATAAAGCTTATATAGGTCAAACCAAAAAAAAATTAAAGGAAGATATAAAGAACATTTGAATGCCTATATTCATCCAGAAATATATAAATCAAATTTTGCAAATCATTGTATTAATAATAAGCACCAATTTCCAAATATTGATAATATGAAACTTATAAAAGAAATTAATAAGGGATTAAGAATGAATATATATGAAGCATTCGAAATATATAAATACAATAATAATCATAAATTAATGAAAGAACAAATATAAATACATTCTAAATTTTATACTATATTCAATGTCTATAATGTTACAGCAACAAAATAAATTTGGCAATTTGTATAAATTTAGCAACAATTCTATTTCTAATTTAACATATGTTTTAGGCCTATAGCTTACATTATTGTAATTTTCATTCCTGATGATGTTGGTACTGTTTACCAACGAAAAGCTTTGGATTTAAATTAATAAATATTCTTGTATTTGAATAACCTATGATGTTTAAAAAAAAACATGTGCTTTCTCAAACACAATAACGCATTGTTTCCGACAAACACAACCCCCCCCCCATTGTTACAGGTATTAATAATATGTCAGAAGCATCAAACATTGTGAAACATCGGAGCGGCGGAACTGTCGAAAAGGGTTAAATTTTAAAATTAGTAGATCCGCGGGTCCGAATGTAAATTGACTTGTTATTGGGTCCAGACAATCTATATGGAAATATCGTGTTGCGAGAAGACTGCAACAGCTGATGGCGTTTTAGTTAATACAGTATTTAGCGGAAGCAAAAAAAAACAAGTTTAGGTTATTGATGTTCGGAATTGCAAAATTTCTACCGGCGCTGGGTGGGTAGAGCACTTAATTCCTAACCTAAGGGTCTTGTGTGCGATCCTCAAAAGCGTTAACAAATTTCTGTGTTTTTAGCTCCCAGGACAATTCTTCTTCTGGAAGGGATTACCTAGGGTTTAAGCAAGCTACTAATGTAATGTTGAGCATAGTGATGTTCAACATACTTTCCTTTGGATACCGTTTGGCCAAAGTAAAGCAAATTTACCATTTCTCCAGTCATGTTCTAATGGTATAGACAAAGGCACTGTCGTAACTGAAAATCACTAGGCAAAATACTATCCATGATACCTAAAAAAGTTTTTAGTTACTTCTTTTTGCATTATACGCATTCATGGGTACTTTCACTTTTTGATTGTTTCAAAAAAGCGTGTTCTGAAACAATGTTTACTTGTAGCAAAAATAGTAAAAGTAGAGGTACAAGTAAGAATACACGATTATATATATATATATATATATATATATATATATATATATATATATATAAAACTACACAAATATGTGTGTGTGTGTGTGTGTGTGCGCGCGCGCGCGCGCGTGTGTGTGTGTGTGTGTGTGTGTTACAATATTATTTTATTTTGCGTAGTAATATTTCATTGGATTTAATTGCGTTGCATTACACTTTATTTCATCGCATTGGTTTCCATTGCATAATACTGTATTGTGTTATTATACTGAAATCATTTACCAATCAAATTACAAAAATAATCCAGCTAAAGTTTTGAAAATAACTTAAAGTTATAATAATATTATAAAAACGATGTGTTAAAGGGCTTTAACATAACTCTTCTGGTTTCGTAGGAGCAGGAATAAAAATAAGGGAAATGGTAAAGCCAATTTTATAAAAGCTAAAAGAAAATGTTGGCTTTATATAATATATATACTTACCCAAGAGTTCATGTATACTGTATATATATATATATATATATATATATATATATATATATATATATATATATATATATATATATATATATATATATAAAACAAACATTTTTCATGTTATATATTTATTAATTAAAATACAAACATTTCAATAAGAAGAACATTTAAAAAATCTCGAAGTTTATCATTAATTATGTAGGCCTATATTCATATCACCACGACATTGTCACTAACAGTGTGCGAAGCTCCTGAAGTTAATTACATACAGTATTAAGTTCATGAAAAACCTCTATATATTACTATGTAGTAAAGGTTAGAAACCTCTTAAACCGATAGAGTTTTGTATTTATATACATATGTATATAAATATAAACATCCTTTTATATATATAATAACTAGCATAATATATATACCACTCAATAGCAAAATGGAATTTCCTGTAGACAATTAAATTACTGAGTTTAGGAGCTACATTAATATTACATGTGTTTATGTAATTTATACAGTATTAAATATAGGTTAACACCAAAACTGTCATATATAATCTACCTTGTTTCGTAAAAGAAAAGGCTACATTTTGTTACAAATAAGGATTATGTAGAATGTTTTTTTAAAATACTTTTACAGTATTGTTTGAAATTTTGTTGTTGTTTAAATGAACCTTTTAAAACTTTTTTTTTACCTACTGGATATATAAGGTGTTTAAGTTACAAAATCTATCATTATATATTTGACTTTATAAACACCACTATTTACAATACTGGTTTTGTATGAGGGCTTTAGATAAAGCCCCAAAGGAAACGTTTGGCAGTAAATATTCTCAAAAATATATCTAGAGATTTATGTTAATACCGGTTACTTAGTTTATCCCTACCCCCCGGTAAAGTGAAACAATAACACAGTGAACGAAACCCAAACTAAAACACCTAATGACTTTAGGAGGCGGAGAGGGCAACGAAATCCCCTTTATGCGCAGACAAGTTTATCGTTCGCTTAATGTTGTATTTTGAATTCTTTTCGAACAAGTAAAGGAAACGAAGAAGGGAAAAACCTTGTAAATTTGAGGCAACAGCGTCGACTGGAAACTTTCGTCCCAACCGCAAGTTGTGTAAAGTTTCTGGATAATTTTAGCGACGACTGCGTGCATATTTCCCTTTTCCTGTAGGATATTGATAGCTTCCTCGTCACGCTCCGTTGCTCCCGCTCCCTCACCCCTTCCCTTTCGTTTACAACTCACTTAAGTGTATAGAACGATCTGTTTGTTCAATTCATCCACTTTAATAATTTGAATGCTCGGTGAGATTCAGTGATCACTTGACACTCTTGTAAATATGTAGAGAATATTTGGGTGAATTGAATGGGGAGTTTCACTTAACCTTGTTGTTATTCTATAACTTTTTCAATAAGTGTAAATGGCATAGTATATTAATGCAGAACACAATTTATTACACATATTTCCCACTAAATACCTAATTGTGGCTTGTAAAATATTTCTACGAAAAAAACAGTTTATCTTAAATTTAATACAAACAAAAATGTTTTGATATTATTTCATTGGTTTTTCTAATTGTAATATCCAGCCATTTGTATTTGTATTAATTTAACAATATAATTACTTTTAAGCAAGTGTTTTTACAATTTTAACAAAACAACAAATGTATGCATCAAATATAAGTTAGTAAACGTTACACCTCTTTGTTAGAATAAATTCTGTTTATTTACTTCTGCCAATATTTGATAATTGTATTCATCTTTAATAGTAAAGGAGTCAACTAATACGACTATTATCGCATGAAAAGGGTGTAAAAGTGTTTTCAATGTAGGTAGGAATAATTGGAAGGATTTAATGATTTCCTCGCACCTGAAATAGAGGAAATTCATAAGCGGCAATATCACTAGACAGGATGGCTTAACTAAGACAGACCTGCTACGAACCGAGGTGTAAAGAGTATATGTGCTACAAGATGAAAAATCACAAACATTGGCTTCTCAAAAATCTGGAATTTTACCAACTCAATCCATCCATTCGTTATGTGCTCTGGATATGTTTTCAATAATTTTCTATTCACAATGGAATATTCTTTAGATTACGTTCAATGCTGGATAATATGAATGTAGGAAAATAAAAACTATTGAGATTTTAAAATTAAATTATTAATTTGTATAAAATCTATTTTAATTATTTTAATTATTTTTCGATTATTTTTTATAATTATTTGCTTGATTACGACTGATCATGTAGACCACAAACTCTCTTTAGGCATAAAACCTCTCCGTTTTGGATTTATACTATACATCTTTAAGAGATAAAAATTAATTCATTATATTATTTTTCAAAACACATTAATTCATATATTTCAAAACAAGAATCAACTGAATTTATAAACGGTCTGAGATTACAATTAAAAATATAACCGAGCATTAAAAATTCGAAGTCAAAACTTCAAGACTATATTAAAATTTCTTATAAAATAGAAAAACAAACCTGAAAAAGGCAGTCTATGTAAAACTATAGAAGTTTTGTAATATTTGGCTTTATTTATTGATCCATTTGTCTGTTTTTTATTCGTAGATTGTCTGTTTTGTAATATGTGCGTTTATGTGTTTTTGAAGATAATATAATATTTAGCTCTTTAGCAGTATTATAGTAGGAACGAACAAGCACAGTGTTGTAAACCTAATTATAAGTTGTTTTAAATTGTATGGTATATAATTGAACATAATCAATTAAAATATATTTATTCGATAATATTATTGATTAGGTCTATTTACTATATTCCACCCCTCCTTTCCCTTCTTTCCGTCCTTGTTCATATCTCTCCTAAAATTAATTATTTTCATTCTGAAAACATATTGCACATTCCACCAGGCATATAATCTTATCATAGTATATGACATTATATACTATTATGGGCAAATGAACGTAGAAAATTTGATGACTTTTCTTACATAAAGTTAATTTTCGCAATTTTTGAAACGCTGTTCTATGTTTAAAAATATTAAATGACCTTCCTTTCTAGTTGTAAAACCATCAGAAGTTTAGGCTATTCTCAATGTATAAATCATAAAAAAATATTGTGAACCTAGGAGAAAGATTAAGGAGAGACAACCAAGTCCAGGTTTAGGCAGGATTGTACCTTGTAACGAACTTGATGCAGACTTACTCTCTATCGAGACCGTTAAGGTGTATTTACCAGTTACCCCCCCCCCTGGAAAAAAGAAACGTAGGGAGGGTTAGATACTGCCATTTGGTAGAACAACTGAAAGGAAATAATGGAGATCTGGCACTATAGGCAAAGGGAAATTATTTTATAGCTTGGGCAGAGTCTCGCCCGGGACAGATCTATTCTCAAGCTGGATGAAGATGTCTACTGGCTATCAAGTCAATAAGTTCCCCCCTCTCTCTGTCTGTCTGTCTGTCTGTCTCTCTCTCTCTCTCTCTCTCTCTCTCTCTTTCTCTCTGTATCTATTACAACTATCTCTCTCTCTCTCTCTCTCTCTCTCTCACACACACACACACACACACACACATACACACACACACACACACACACACACGCACACACACACACACACACACACACACATACACACACACACACACACACACACTCTCTCACACACACACACACACACACACACACACACACACACACATACACACACACACACAAACACACACACACACACACACACACACTCTCACACATACACACACACACACACACACACACACACACACACACACACACACACACACACACACACACACACACACACACACCAAACGTGATGATATGACGTTTGAGACAAAAACAAAAACTTGGCTTTATTTCTTGCATATATCAAACTAGTTTGTATGGATGATATTATTTATACTATATATACTTAAAATCATTCAAAATTCTGAAGAAACCCTGTTATTGTTTCTTTAGTAAAATCTCATCGACGTGTTAAATTACCCTATTTGGAATACCCTAGGTGGGACACGTTTCGCACCAGGCGGCCGCCTGTATCTGACTTGCTGGACATTGGTCGCTGTTGATTTAATTTTAACTTGAAAATACTTTGTTTCGCAAAGTTTACCACTTTTCTAAGTTAAATGAAAATAGGATAAGTTTTTAACGTTGAAATGGATAAAGCACCGGAACATGGAGAAATGTGGATAAAAATCATACGGTCAGTAAAAAACACTGCCTTATCATTCTCGTTATTGTTTGTAGGTTCATACGTGACAGTTATTTCAGGGGTTCCTCAATAATATGAAATCCAATGTTAAATTATAATTTTTGTTTTTACTTCCTAAGCGTTTAAATTATATTAAAGTATTTTTTTCTTTTTTAATTTATTTTAAAGGACCGATTTTTCTATCATTTCGTGTAACTTATTGTACTTAGTCACTTATTAAACGTAAACGTATATTTTGCATAATTAAAATGTTTAATTCGTCTAGAGATGTAGGTGAAATTTTTCTTCCAAAAACTATAATAATATAGCGCATATAGTAATAATACTATTTTGTAGTTTTAAGGCGAAAAACCAGTATGGATAGCCAACTAATTATAGGGAAGGCATTGGAATGAAGGCATAATAGAGATAAGGGACGCTAACACTCCCTTAATCTTCTGGTTCTAGTACATAAAGTAGTTCCACTCTGCGTGTTTCTAGAGGTCTGTTTGCACGTAACATCCCTTGTAACAAGAAACAGAAGGACGTTTAAGTGAAACTAAGGTATGAACATAATAATCTCCTGGTTTTTTTGAAAAGGGGATGTTTATCAAACCTGGCATGGTCACTTACCTGATGGACCTGCTCTCTGGTGAGGCTACATTGTGTTGGAAATAGAAAACATTATGGAATCACGTGGGAAAGGTCACTTATCTCAATAGACCTATTCTCATTCGGGGGGGGGGGGAAGTAGGTGTCTTCCGTTACTTCTTCTTGTAAGAAGAAGGATAACTATATACTGTAGGACTAACACAAAAAACGCATTGTTCTTCCTGGCTCTAGGAATAGTGGAGGAGAGATATGAAACTCGGCATTGTCGCTTACCTGAAAGACCTGCTACCTGGTGAGGAAACATTGTGTTGGAAATAGAAAACAATATGGAATGGCGTGGGAAGAGTCACTTATCTAAATTGACCTGTTCTCATTCGGGGGAGAAGGAGTAGGTGTCTTCCGTTAAATCTTCTTGTAAGAAGAAGGTTAATTATATAGGACTAGGAAAAAGGATATAATGATCTCCCTGGTTTTGGGAATAGTGGGGAATTAGGAAACCTGGCATTGTCCCTTACCTGAAATAGCTTCTTAACCGGAAACAAGGGACAAAGGAAAGTACAAAGGAAAAACCATAATTCTCCTGACTCTGGGAAAATTATAGCATATGATGGGTAGATTCGTATACTTGAATTGTAGTTGCTTTTACCAGGGGTGAAGTGATGTGTCTAGCCTACTTCCTCTGCTGGTAATATGACTTCATTCTTCGGAATCTTGTTGCTATTCATGACGAGCTGGCTATTAATTCTTATTACACCTTTGCTATTACTTGCGACCAGACGTTTTGTTAACTAAAAGTTGTTAAATTGTTAACTTACACTTGGAGGAAACGTTTTCGTCTTACGACTTCTTCAGCCTCGTATTTTCGCCGCTAGGAATGCTGCAGTTGTGCTTCCTCGGTACCATTATTTTGTAAGTTAGAAGTGATGTGATCGAAGAGTATGTGTGATCTGTGTCGCGTTCGTTCATTTAAGATGTCATTTTTATGTGTGTTGCTATGTCTATATATTTCATACTGTTCTAGTGTGTTTAATTTATGGCCTTTATTGCGTGTGTGGAGTATGCTCATGTTATTTTCCATGCTTTTGCATGAGTTTTTAGTGTCCATGAGGTGATTTGCGAATGTGGATTCAATAGTAGTGTACAGTGCGCTTTTGTGTTCTTTATATCTTTCGGCGAAAGATCTGCCTGTTTGCCCAATATAGAACTTATTGCAGTTGTTGCATTTTAGTTTGTATACTCCTGGGTTATTGTATGTGTTGGTATTATTATTAATGCTGTGTCTGATAGCCGTTCGACTTTAATTTGTTGTTCTGTAAGCTACATTGTATCCTGCTTTTTTTAATTGGTTGCTATTTTATTTGTGAGTTTATTTTGAATGCACACATATGTAGATGACGTTATAATACTATACCAAGGAAACATAAGACTCCAAACACATATAAACAAAATACACAAAAATATCCAGTTCACTACAGAGTTTGAAAACAACAAAACATTGAATTTCTTAGAAATCACCATAACAAAAAATCAAAACAAACATGAATTCAACATATACCGCAAGCACACCATGACAGACACACTGATACACATCGAACCACCCAATACAACATAAACACGCAGCATTCAAACGTTTACTACACAGACTAAATAAAATACCTATGTCCACAACTAACTACACAGAGGAACTAAACACAATCAAATATTTAGCTCACGAAAATGGATATGACAATTATTTAATAGACAAACTACACAGAAAAATACTCAACAAGAACAGTAACAACAACAAAAACACGAACACAAATAAATTCATCATCCTCACATACAAAACAAACTCACAAATAAAAAGCACGCCAATTCGAAAAAGCAGGATACAATGTAGCTTACAGAACAACAAATAAAACCCAACGGATATCAGACACAGCATTAATAACAATACCAACACATACAATAACCCAGGAGTATACAATCTAAAATACAACAACTGCAATAAGTTCTATATTGGACAATCAGGCAGATATTTCGCCGAAAGAAATAAAGAACACAAAAACGCACTGTACACTACTATTGAATCCACTTTCGCAAATCACCTCATTGACACTAAACACTCATGCAAAAGTATGGAAAACAACATGAGCATACTCTACACATGCAACAAAGGCCATAAATTAAACACACTAGAACAGTATGAAATATATAGACATAGCAACACACATAAAAATGACATCTTAAATGAACAAACACGGCACAAAATACACATACTCTTCGATCACATCACTTCTAACTTTCAAAATAATGGTACCGAGGAAGCACAACTGCAGCATTCCTAGCGGCAAAAATACGAGGCTGAAGAAGTCGTAAGACGAAAACGTTTCCAAACAAAACGTCTGGTTGCAAGTAATAGCAAAAGTGTAATAAGACTTCATTCTTCATGGAACCCAAGATATAAGCAAGTTGTAGCAGAAAGAAAAGATGTAAATCGAGTGAAAAACACTGATTTCTATTGTGTACGGATTCAGAGTTTGTAAAACACAGTGTGGACATCTAGTTATATTAATCCTTGGATTTATATTTACTTAGAGTGGAAATCCTTACTCAGTGACTTGTTGAATACGTTTGAAATCTGTTAGTTTTACGCTTGCAGTGCGTAATTTAGACCAAGGTTATTCTTCAACCCCTCTTCCAGGCTCATCCTAATTGCTCCTCCTGCCTGAACATAAACCTAGCACGTATTTTTGCTGTTTTTAGGCGTGAAAAACTTTTGATTAGATACTGACTAATCAGTATGTAGCTCTTAGAGGGAATTTTAATTCCTTTCATGCTTTTGATCTGTAGACAAATAGGTGGTGATTTTAAGTTTTTATTTGCCAACAAGTACATATATAGTCTCATACATCTTCAATTTCAGTAAATCGAACAGAAAACAGAAGGCAGATGAGGACATAAATTTCCGTCTTTTTATTTAATGTGCTCTCCGTCCAATCTGTTCTTCTTTAGGAGTATTTGTAGAATTTTAAACACACTTGAACTATAACGGCTTTAAAGCTACTATTGCTACAGAGATTTTTCTAACAATATGTTTAGTAATATGTCTAGTAATATATATATAGTAATATGTTTAGTAATATGTCTAGTAATATGTTTAGTAATATGTCTAGTAATATGTTTAGGTAATATGTTTACTAATATGTCTAGTAATATGTTTAGTAATATATCTAGTAATATGCTTAGTAATATGACTAGTAATATGTTTAGGGATATGTCTAGTAATATGTTTAGTAATATGTCTAGTAATATGCTTAGTAATATGTTTAGTATTATGTCTAGTAATATGTTTAGTAATATGTCTAGTATTATGTTTAGTAATATGTCTAGTAATATGTTTAGTAATATGTCTAGTAATATGTTTAGTAATATGACTAGTAATATGCTTAGTAATATGACTAGTAATATGTTTAGCGATATGTCTAGTAATATGTTTAGTAATATGTCTAGTAATATGCTTAGTAATATGTCTAGTAATATGCTTAGTAATATGTCTAGTAATATGTTTAGTAATGTGTTTAGTGATATGTCTAATGATATGCTTAGTAATATGACTAGTAATATGTTTAGTAATATGTCTAGTGATATGTCTAGTAATATGCTTAGTAATATGTTTAGTAATATGTCTAGTAATATGTCTAGTAATATGCTTAGTAATATGTCTAGTAATATGTTTAGTAATGTGTTTAGTGATATGTCTAGTAATATGCTTAGTAATATGTCTAGTGCAGGGGTCCTCACTAGGAATACTTTGAGAGCCAAAAATTTTGCATAAAATTTTTCTGAGGGCCGCAAGTACAAGAGGCACTAAATAACTGACAAACAATATGATTATAACATACGTTTATTACATTAGCAACATAAATAAACTGTTTTGCGCATAAAAAGTTTTAAAATGTCTTTTTTTTACTTAGTTAATTCTTTGAAGTTGATGGGCGAAATTTTTCACAGTCCTCTAATATGGCATCTATGTTGGCAGGTTGGGAAGGAACTGAAATTCTTAAAATGTTCTCAACATTCTCACTTGTTAGCCTAGATCTGTACTTGTTTTTTACAAACTTCAGCTTACTGAAAAAACACAATATTTTCTAAGCACAATCAAGTAAGTTAAGAAATTTGTCCTTTTCAACAACCCTCCAAAACTTATAGTGAGCTTTATTCTTCATCTTTTCTTCAAAAATACTTTTGAGTTCCGTATAGTTCTGAAGATCGATTAATTCATTTTTCAAATCCTTAGCTCCATATCCAAAAACATAAAGATGAGCTACATTAGCTGGTTTCATTGCCCATAGATTTTCTACCAAGCGAAAATGTTCCTGATACTTCCTGAAGTCACTAAACCTCTGAGGCATTTCTTCCTTCAGGTCTTTCAACAGTTTTAGTAAATCGGAAACATTTTGACTTTCATCAGGAATTTTATATATATATATGAATTTGTCATCAGGATTTTCATCAAACAGTGTTTTAACTGAAGGGAAGCTGGAATAATCACTGTTTGATAGTTCTTCAATATACATATTGAGTTTTTGTTCATGTGCAAATACGATACTCATCATCTTAGTTACAATGTTATTATAGTCTCCTTGCAATTTAGTCAGCGTTTCATTCAAAACGCCCATTGTGTCAGTAAGAAACGCTACTTTAAGCCACCAACTAAAATTATAAACTTCAGGGTACTCTTTGTTCTTTGTAGCCAAAAACAAAGTAATCTCATCTCGAATGCTGAAGAAACGTTTCAAAACCTTACCCTTACTCAGCCATCTAACTTCTGTGTGGTAAAGCACATCCCCGTATTGCGAAATAAGTTCTTTCAAAAACTCTTGAAAAGTTCTACGGTTCAGTTAATTTGATCTTCTGAAATTCACGATCTTAACAACGTCTTTCATAACACAGCAACAAAAAATATTTTGACTTCAATCCTAACCGTCTAAGGGCCGCGTAGTGAGGATGCCTGGTCTATTGATATGTCTAGTAATATGTTTAGTAATGTGTTTTGTGATATGTCTAGTAATATGTTTAGTAATATTTCTAGGGATATGTCTAGTAATATGCTTAGTAATATGTCTAGTAATATGCTTAGTAATGTGTCTAGTAATATGTTTAGTAATGTGTTTAGTGATATGTCTAGTGATATGCTTAGTAATATGACTAGTAATATGTTTAGTAATATGTCTAGTGATATGTCTAGTAATATGCTTAGTAATATGTCTAGTAATATGTCTAGTATTATGTTTAGTAATATGCTTAGTAATATGACTAGTAATATGTCTAGTATTATGTTTAGTAATATGCTTAGTAATATGACTAGTAATATGTCTAGTAATATGCTGAGTAATATGACTAGTAATATGTTTAGTAATATATCTAGTGATATGTCTAGTAATATGTCTAATGATATGTCTAGTAAAATGCTTGTAATATGACTAGTAATATGTTTAGCAATATGTCTAGTAATATGTCTAGTGATATGTCTAGTAATATGCTTGGTAATATGACTAGTAATATGCTTAGTAATATGTCTAGTAATACGACTAATAATATGTTTAGTAATATGCTGAGTAATATGACTAGTAATATGTCTAGTAATATGCTTAGTAATATGACTAGTAATATGTTTAGTAATATGTCTAGTGATATGCTTAGTAATATGACTAGTAATATGCCTAGTGATATGTTTAGTAATATGACTAGTAATATGTTTAGTAATATGTCTAGTGATATGTCTAGTAATATGCTTAGTAATATGACTAGTAATATGTTTAGTAATATGCTTAGTAATATGACTAGTAATATGCTTAGTAATATGTCTAGTAATATGTTTAGTAATATGTCTAGTAATATGCTTAGTAATATGACTAGTAATATGCCTAGTGATATGCTTAGGAATATGACTAGTAATATGTTTAGTAATATGCTTAGTAATATGACTAGTAATATGTCTAGTAATATGTCTAGTAATATATCTAGTAATTTGTTTAGTAATATGCTTAGTAATATGACTAGTAATATGTCTAGTAATATGTCTAGTAATATGTTTAGTAATATTCTTAGTAATATGACTAGTAATATGTCTAGTAGTATGACTAGTAATATGACTAGTAATATGTTTAGTATTATGTCTAGTGATATGTCTAGTAATATGTCTAGTAATATGCTTGGTAATATGACTAGTAATATGTCTAGTAATATGTCTAGTAATATGTTTAGAAATATGCTTAGTAATATGTCTAGTAGTTCACCCTGAAGTAATGCTTCGGCGGTTCCGGGGTGGAAATCTGCCTGGAGGGTGACGAGTTTAGTGGGTAAACTTTCAGATATAGAGCCTAGTGCAGTAGCGAGAGGAGTCCCACACTCTGTGCATAAAGCATTCTCGTCGTTAAAAAAAAAAAAAATATATGTCTAGTAGTATGACTAGTAATATGACTAGTAATATGTCCAGTAATATGTTTAGTAATGTGCTTGGTAATATGACTAGTAATATGTCTATTAATATGTTTAGTAATATGCTTAGTAATATGACTAGTAATATGTCTAGTAGTATGACTAGTAATATGACTAGTAATATGTTTAGTAATATGTCTAGTGATATGTCTAGTAATATGCTTGGTAATATGACTAGTAATATGTTTAGCAATATGTCTAGTAATATGTCTAGTAATATGCTTATTAATATGACTAGTAATATGCTTATTAATATGGCTAGTAATATGCTTATTAATATGGCTAGTAATATGTTTAGCAATATGTTTAGTAATATGCTTAGTCATATGTTTAGTAATATGTTTAGTAATATGTCTAGTAATATGATTAGTAATATGTTTAGTAATATGACTAGTAATATGTCTAGTGATATGTCTAGTAATATGTCTAGTAATGTGTTTAATAATAAGGTGAATATTTTTATTTGCCCAATACGAATCCATTCAATTCTTATTCATATACTTCTTGGTGTTGGCTATTTAACATAACGTATTCAACCATTACAGGCGACTAAAAAATTAGTAACTATATAATCTCTTGATGCCGCTCGTTTAAACATAGTGAACATTTACTGTGTATTGGCCTTGAACCGTTTCCGTAAATATATATTTATTTAAAATTGAATACAAAGTTTTAGTTTTTCTTCTTGAAATGACTTTTGGTTGTCATTTTATTAAAAATTCATTGGTTTAAAATATAAACGAGAAGTATCCTCAAGTAAAACTTTTCCACAAGAAACAAAACTAATGTGTTACATGTAATACTGTATCTTCATGTTTGCTTCTTTCTTGACTTCGTTTCTCTTTGTTATTTGTTTGTTTTGAAGACGGTCATAAATACAAAAGATCAGCAATTTCCCCTTATGTTAGAAAATTAAAATATGAGCATAACACCCCTTGGCTTTAAGAGAGGGCGTCAAGCGTGAAGAGCTGGATACCTAATGCAAATGTACTCTCCATCAGGAGCTTAGAGATACGCATTACATACTTTGTAAAGAGGATGAGGAAAAATAGAAGGAACTAAGAAAGGGAAACATCCCTGGTATTAGAACTAGGAGAATATTATTCTAAGCCGCGCCCTTGCCTGGAATAAATCTGGTCTTTACGGGAGTCTTAGACTAATTTATTGGCTTGGTAAAAAAAAGTGAAAGGCTGTGAGTAAATGATTCCCTGGTCTTTCAATTTTATTTTGTTTTTTTTTTTGCGAAAAACCAAATATGGCTATTATTGTCTAAGCCCTTAATTTTTCAACCTCCTCAGTGTGGAGAAGGCATAGTATAAACTACGTGATGGGATTCACGTATACCGCAATCAAATAACGCTAGTTTATGTAAAATCCTATATATCAACTACAGTGGTAGATTTAAGAAGGGTTTTGGGCTCAACACCCCCCCCCCCAATATGGAAAAGTGAAAATTTCTAAAATAACACTATACAGTACATTTCCATTGAAAGTAAAAATAACACTATAAATATTAAAAAAATATAAATTCCGATGTTTCCATTTGGACGTTCGTACGTTCATTTCTGATTTATATCTACTTATTAATTAGTAGAATAAATTTATAGACCTATATTAATCACTATAATACCATACTATAATCATTACTAAATACGTCCATCCACAATTTAATAAATAGATGTTTTTTTATTGTAAATATATAGTAAATGAGAAAAATTACTGATTGTGTAATGTCACAGAGGAGGCCTATAACTATTTCCAACCGATAGAAGATCCTTATAGTTTACATTAAAGTAACCATATTTCCCGTGTGCGGAGAGACCCCTATTCCTCCTCCCCCCCTGATCCCTCCAAAATATTTTTTAGATCCGTCACTGATCCCCTAATTAATAAGCACTTTTAAGCTATGTTAAGTATTCTGGTCATTATTGCATTATTGTACATTGAATGGATTATTGCATTATTATTATGTTTTCACTTTCATAATTAAATAAATAAATGAATTTACTGTGCCAACAATTATTTCAATACTTGGATCTTGGCCTCGCATTTTTTTCTAAACAAAATATGCAATATTAATAGTAAGTAACAATTAATGAATAAAAACAAACAGAAGTAATTTTGTTACGAGATCAACATCGAACCTAAAAAATCAATTGCTTGACAATATTACTCACTCATTAGGCTTTATATTGGTTGTGTGCAAGTAACACGATTGTAAAGTCACCGGATGCAGTGTTATCATTGACGTACCACGACTTCCGGCGGTCACGTGAACGCGCGGGAGATCGCTTTCAGCGTGGCAGGTACGCCACGTGGCGCTAATGCATCGCGTATCCGTTCCTCGTTGTTTTTATTTATATTACGCGCCACGTAATTGAAATGCGAGCGTGCGCGCGTGTGAAATCGTTAATTTGCTCACCCCACCGCGGTGAGCTTTCACTTGTGGATATCGGACACGTGTCTATGAACGTATAGTATGTGACGAGTTTATTAAAAAATGTAAGTAGAGACTATTTTTAAAATAGGACTTAAACATAAAGCAAGATAGAAACATTTAAGATGTCTATTTAAGAGTTTCAGGTAAAGGTTTGGTTTTTGTTTTATAAGGCGATAGTCATCAATGCATTAAAATTATATGAAAGGGGAAGAAAGCATAAGGAATAACACAAGAACAATTAGGCCGTCGAACACTCAAATAAAATTTACTTTCCATTGTGAATTTCAAGAAGATGTGCTGTGAACGCCTGCGGAGTGGCAATACGATATCCCGCAACAAATTTGATCACTTGAAGTCTATTCACTTTTGATTAGTTGAAGACCTTACATTTTTGATTAGTTGAACGTCGCGTAATATGGTTAGTTGAATGTTGCGTACGTTTTGGTCAATTGAATTTTAGTCATTGGAAAGCTACAAAAATAAAAGCTGTCTAAAAATCAGACTACTTTTTTTGTATTATTGTTATTATTAGAACTAGTCTTATTAGACCAACCATTTCTTGCATTATCCTATTCTAAATACTCATATAACAAAAGTGCCCATTAACTCTTTGGTTCTTGTCTGAACATTGTCCATTACACATGTTAGAACTAGCACAACACTACACTACACTAACTTGAATGGTTTGATTCTTTTCAATCTTCTAACCATGTACTGATCGATAAGTTAAAGAGCCACTGCACTTGGATGAAGGTGAAGTCTTTTTGCATGTTTTTTGCCCATATTTTTTTTCTGCTATCCCATGTTTCTCATTACCTTATTTTAGATCATCTAAACAATTTTTACATTAGATACCTTTCCACATCCACACATTTGGCTGCTATAGAGCCAAACTGGTTTTAAGGGATGATTGTAGATTTTTATTTCATTTCGTAATGAGACGTTTGAATTTTTACTCAAGAGGTTTTAAAACATTCACAACTCCTATTTAATAGTCAATCATTTCTAATCTATTAAACTATACATACAAAATGCTATGAACAAGTAATATAAAAATAAATAATAAAGCCATTTCCTACTTAAGTCAACAAAAAAAGTTATTGTAGTTACTCTTTATTAAATAATTACAATTAATATAAATATGTATATACATATGACAAAATTACAATATTAAGGAGTATAATAGAATGCGAAAGTGATTATTAAAATTAATTAATTAAATGTAATTAATTAATTAATATTTTCCAAAACTGTAATAATATGAATTGTCATCCGCTAAAAGTTTTAAAAAAATGAGTTTGAACCTCAGTAGATGAAGAGAAAGTATTTGATTAACGATTAAAAATTTGATCAAGATATATAAATATATATAAGGAGGATGTAAACTAATAAATCCAAGATAACAAGTTTAGCTAGGCAGCACACGCCTCTTTCTTACCCTAACAGAGAGTGTATATATAAAAACCATGACACTATCCACTCGAGCTACGATTATTTATCACCCTATAGGTGTAAGCCTATTACTGTAAGCAACAAGTTGGGAAGGTTGGTCATTAGTTGTAATTCCCATTCCATAAAGCAATTGATCAAGATGCTCGCATAAAGTAATTAAAATTTTAATATTTAAATTCAATAAGAAAAAAATTGTTATTTAATTATATATTTTTGCCCCTAATTGTTTATACAATCGGGTTTTACATGAAAAAATAATGACAAATTAAAAAAACAGATTATCTTGATATACTCATCATCATTTCTGTTAAGAATATTTCTATATAGCCTATTCTATACAGTTTTCTACCTTTCTTATCGTTACAATATTCTACTCTGTTGACGTGTTTCGGAGTGACTCCATTATCAAAACTTAAATCGTACTCTTTACATTGTTTGTTGAACCATATATTGGTTATCGTCTTGTGTAACTTCCTAATATTAAACTCCAATCTTTTAACTTTCATCGTACGTTTTAAGTTTTGAAAATGGAGTCACTCCGAAACGCGTCAACAGAGGAGAATATTGTAACGTTAGAATAGGCAGAAAACTGTAAATTATTGTTTAGGTTAGTTACAAGGAGTGTTCAGACGATTACCTAGTTTGACTAGTATAGCGTACGAATAGGAAAGATTGAGAATATAGGGATACTACGTGAGGACATGAAACCTACTGGTAGAGGATGTAGGCGGAATCCTCTACCAAGGTGATGGAAAACAAGTACTGAAGTAGACCAGCTCTTCAGTGGTCATAGATAAGGAGTTAACCCGCTACACGTTTACAATTAGAAGGATGCGGTAGGATGGATGGAATAAGTAGAGCTAAGGAAAGGGTATATTTATACCCTGGAAGGCCTACTGGAGTAAAGGGTACATTATTGCATCGCGTGAGAGTTACTCGAGAAGATGTTCTCGACCGGGGTGAAGACATGAATTTAAACCGTTACTCGGGCTAAACGCTTTTAACGAATGAGTAAAACTGAAGTTAATATTTTTTTTAACAAGTGAATAAACTTTTTTTCTCTATAAACATAACTCAAATTCCAATTGTCATGTTTCCCTGGCTCGTGGAAGGTAATACTCGTACATTTTTCAAATTAGAAACAAAGCATTGCCAACAATCGCAATTCTTTAGCCCCCAGACACCCCCTCCAGTCCATTGTCAGCCGTTCAAAGCACGGGTCACTTGCCCTTTTGTCGACTTTTTTCTGCTTCTGCGGCCCAGTAATTTATTAGTAGATTTTTCCGGAATGAATCAGAACTTCGGTCTCCCGGCTTTTTTGTGCCTTGGCGCATTAAAGGATAGTTCCAGTAATAAAGTAATCCCTGATTTACTGGTGGTGATTTGCCGGCTTTCGCATGTTTATTGTACCGAAAATAAAAAAATTGTATTTCGCCCTTTGATAGATCGCTCGTGGCACCGTACCGAGCCAGGAGTACGATATCCCGTATTGTCACTGTAAACCGATAAATTTATGACTATCTAAAACAATAAAGTTTTAAAAATCCTGGACTTCTTCATAACCTTGACATTTAGGGACTTTGTTATATTCCTGCTTCAATCCCACAAAATAACAAATTATCTTAGTTGCTCTTTTAAACATTTGTTATAAAATCGTTGACAATCATTATAAATTTGAATATAAAGGAAATTATTTTAGTTATAACAGAGAGAACTGTATTTATAATGTTCACGTAACAATCCTGTATAATTCTTTTATGAATATAGGGCATTCCATAACTACAAACAGGATTTTGGGGTTTTAATAACTCGGGTATAGCAAAAACCATTTTAGGTAGTTTATCTATGTACTCTGAAAATTTTTTATTATTTTCTCTTCAATCAAAAGCTTTATTGTTAGTAAAATTTCTAAAATAGGGACTACAATTTTTCAGAAGTACAGTCGATCTTTTCTAAAAGAAGTTCGTTTTGACGTTTCTTAAAATTCCGACTTACATTGATTACGAGCTAGCATGTTAATGACATTGGTGACGAGACAGCTTTATGTTGATTTCGGAAAATAATTCTAACGAACAGACCTAATATATATAAAATATATATATAAATAAAAATATATAATATAAAAATATATATATATATAAATATATATATATAAAATATATAAATATATAAAATATATATATAATATATATATTAAATATGGTGATATGTTTTCTTGTAATATAGTTAATAAATTAAAAATATTTCAAAAACAAGAATACTTTTAATGAATATATTTATTTAAAGCTTTCGCCGATAAAATAGTACCAGCATCTTCAGGAAAATAATTATCTAATAAAATATTTTTACAAAATTTGTAAAAAATTTTCAGAATTTTGTAAAAATATTTTATTAGATAATTATTTTCCTGGTACTATTTTATCGGCGAAAAGCTTTGAATAAATATATTCATTAAAAGTATTCTTGTTTTTGAAATATTTTAAATTTATTAATTATATATATATATATAGCCTATATATTTATATTTTTTTCTTCTTAATTATAACTTAGAATGTTATAGCCTATAATAGAGCTTACAATTAGTGAAAAGGTATAACAAAAAAAAAAAAAAACAATAAAGCAGCCTATATCACAGTTCGCCCCGCAAAATTTTACAGTTGATATACAGTATGTAACTTACCTAATATCTATGGTCTAATATCTATGATTTAGTTGGTAAGAAAAAATTTGTTTTATTTGATTCCCTATATAATTTAATGCTTGTTTGTTTTACAGCAAAAAAAAAAAAAACAAAACCGCCCCCAGTAGTGGTAAACGAAGTCAGACATTACAGTAATATAAAACACTCCTTAAACATGAATTGGCTTAAAATAAATTTCGGGGCCAAGTACTTCTCCAACCATTAGATAAAAATAAATGTTGCTACACCAGGGGAGTATAGAAAAGTAGTAGAAATAGCTAAAGAAAGGTTGCAATGCACGTCTATGAAGATAAACAAAATCGACCATTAAGAGTCATGGCCAAAAATAGAATAATGGCCAGAAGAGATAATTCAAGAATCAGAAGTACAAGATTTTAAAATCATAAGTGCTGAAGTAAAACATAAAAACACAAAGGAATGCTTGAGAGATCTACCAATGTTCATAATAACATTGCGTAATACTGAGGACATAAAAATATTTACAATATAAAGTATTTGTGCCATCTGAAAGTGACAATAGAAGCAATAAGAATGGAAAGACTGATTCCACAATGTAACAAATTCCAGAGATACGTAGGCCTACATACTCAAAAATTTTGTGGAAGGGGTCCCATTTGCATTACCTCAATGTGTTAATTGCTCAAAAAATCATCGTGCAAACAAAAGAGGATGTGAAGTAGACAAAGGGCTGCAAAAAATAAGAGAAATTGTTTATTTACCAAAGCTTCAACAGCAAATAAATTTTATAGGCTATCAAATTGAGTAAGAGGAGGCATCAATTATAGTCCATTTTTTTAAAAATGGTATACCTGAAACAGTTTCAAATCTAATCAATTACCAAGATTAATAATAAACCGAGATCAAAAAGATCAATAAACCGAGATTTAGACATAAAAATGATGCTACAAAACATGATGGAAAAAATTACTCAAGTTTATACTAGACTTGACACTCTGGAAACCAGAAATACTGGAGCTATTTCAAAACGTTATAATTAATGTTGGATACGTGAAACATAAGGATAGCTACTTGGAATGCCAACAAAGTTTTAAACAAAAAGGAAGAGATCGAAGTATTTTTAACCAAACAAAAAATTGATATCTGCCTGATATAGGAAATACATTTCACAAAAGAGTCGTATCTTTAGATAAAAGGTTTCAAGGTTTATCAAACCTACCATCCAGATAATAAAGTTAAATGAGGAAGTGCGATATTAATAAAAGAATCAATAAAATATTATGAAGGATGTCACCTTCAGACTGAAAAATTACAGCTAACCTTAGTATGTATAGAGTGTACTAAGCGAAATCTAATAGTAAGACCAGTATACTGTAGTCCCAGATTCAATTTAAAAACATCTGATTATGAGGAAATCCTCCAAAGAGCGGGGGAAAGATTTGTTCTCGGTGGTGGTTACAATGAAAAACATGTGGACTGGGGAACAAGGCTGTCAACAACTAAGGGTCAGGAGTTAAAAACAGCAATTAAAAAATTAATTAGCAGGCGTCCAGAGAAGTTGGCAGGCGTCCAGAGACCCAGTAGACAAAACCATTGTAAATAACAAAAGTAAAAAAATGAAGAGGCACATCCAGAAACTCAAACAGGATTATGTAAACTTATATTTCGATAATATAAAGGAAGCGAAGAAAACAAATTACTTTCTCAGGTAAGCCACCAGAAAAATCAAGAGGCCAATTACTTCAGTACCTCCAATCAGAAATGCCAATGAACACAATGGACGTGGGGCCAGAAAGGATAAGCAAAAAGCAGAATTATTAGCAGAACACTTAACAGACATATACCAGACAAACATAATGATTAATTATTAATTGAATGATAGTATCAATATAATGTCAGAAGAAATACCACTGGCAACTACAAAAGAATTTGATCAAGATATTAAGATAAATCTTAATTCCAAAAAAGCACCAGGACTTGATCTCGTCACGACGAATACTAAAAGAGCTCCCAAGTATAAAGGAATAGTCATGCTTACTTATCTTATTATTGCAGCATTTAGACTTAAATATGTGCCAGGTAAATGAAAGGAGCAGAAGTGATGTTACCAAAACCAGGAAAATCACCAATTGATATTAAGTCAAAAAAATCCGATATCGCTACTTCCTACAAATTCTAAGCTATACGAAAAGCTCTTACTGAAAAGGGTTAAAACAATCATAAAGAAAAATGATCTGATTACAAACTACCGGTTTGGACCCAGAGAAAACATTGTACTACGGATCAAGTCCATAGAATAACGGATACAACAAAACGAGCCTTAGAAGATAAATAGATTTGCACTGCACTATTTTTAGACGTGGTCCCAGACTTTTACAAGGTGAAGTATGAAGGCCTGATTCATAAATTATATCCGAGGCTCCCAAAGAGTTGTTTCATTGTTAACATCATATGTAACAGCAGAACCTTGAGGATCAAACAGGAAGGGTAATATTCCGAGATTAAAGCAGGAATACCCCAAGGTAGTGTACCGAGTCTAGTACTCTACCTACTTTACGCCTGTGATATTCCAACCACCCCAGAAGTAACTGGATCAATGTTTTGATGTTAACACAATCATCGTTCCTTATGAAAATGAAGTTAAACATCTAGGTATGAACCTAGATGCAAAAGTAAGATGGAAACATTACATCAAAAAAAAGAAGGAGGAATTATATATCACATATCGTAAACCCTATGGCCTCTTGGTTAGAAAGAAACCTCTCATTAAGAAATAAAATGAAAATCTACAATAAGATCTTGAAACCAGTTTGGCTCTATGGCAGACAACTGTAGGCGTGTGCCAAGGAATCTAACGAATCTAATGTTCCAAAATAAGGTGCTGAAAAATATGGATACTGCTTCTTGGTATGGAAAAAACAAAATTATTCACCGAGATCTGAATAGTCCGACGATAACAAAAGAAATAAAGAAGATGGCAAAAAAAAAATGAAAATGTGCTTCACCTTTATCCAAGTACAGTGGCTCTTCATCTTCTTGATAATCAGTGCATGGTAAGAAGATTGAAAAGAACTAAACCATTTGAGTTACTGTAAGGGTAGGATGTGTTGTGCTAGTTCTAATATATGTAATTGACAATTTCGAGACAAGAACTAGAGAGTTAGTGAGCACTTTAGTTATATGAGTATTTATGGTGAGATAATGCAAGAAAAGTTTGAGGTTAGTTTAATAAGACCAGTTTTCATAATAATTATTTTTTTAATGTTTTGTAAGTGAATTGTTTTATTGTTTGGTTTGAAGTTTAAACAAAGGTGTTTTCGTTAACGGATTTATATACAGAGTTAGTAAGTAACTTGCCACCTGCTAAGGACAGAGATGGTTTTTCAATTCGTAGTGGTGATATGAGATAATATAGCTATGTATAGTTAATATAATTATATATATATATATATATATATATATATATATATGTGTGTGTGTGTGTGTGTGTGTGTGTGTGTGTGTGTGTGTGTGTGTGTGTGTGTGTGTGTGTGTGTGTGTGTGTGTGTGTGTGTGTGTGTGTGTGTGTGTGTGTGTGTGTGTGTGTGTGTATAATTATTTTGTTAATAATACAGTACAAACAAAAAAAATTATTTGCAATGAATCGGAAGCGTTATGAGGAATTTTTTGGGGGGGGCTGAGGGGAAGGGTTTTCGTCATTTTGAGGGGACTGGGGACCAATTCCTACCCAGAAGACAAAAACTTTAAAAATAAAATGGTATTTTCAACCACTAAAATATAAAAATATTAAAGGCAGGTTAACCAAATAAGTAAATTCAATTTGCTCTTAATTTAAATAAGCCCTACATTCCAAAAATTAAAAAGGTATTTAATGAACGTTAATGTTATTCACATTTAAAGGATGATATTTATTTATTATAACCGGTTAGAGACTTGAAAGAAATTACAACGGCTTATAAATCGAATATATATTTACATTTTAACAAACTTTAATACTGAAATATTAAATCTATGAAATGAAAGTATCTACCATACAAGTATGGTAGGTATATTTACTCACAACTCTTAGCTTACTGTTAGCTCGCTTTATAGGAAAACTATTTTGAGCTTATATATGAATTCATATATATGCGTGTTAGAAACTTATGTAGTGTTCCTTGGTAAATTACTTAAATGGTAAATTAAAAATAGTTTTTTTTATCGAATGAATGATTTTAAAAGTTTTATTATCTTCCTGGAACATTTTAACCCTAAAAACCTGGTCACTGTTTCCGTCAAGCTCTTCAAGCTTCCTCAATCTTGTAAAAAGGTTCAAAATGAGAGCACTGTATTAACAGTTCTCGATCGTCAACTCACAAATGTACCAAGTATGATCCTTGTTTATGTACAGTACGTGATAAATGAATAACTTACAATAAATATAACAACAGTGTTGTTAAGTTAAATAAATATATATATATATATATATATATATATATATATATATATATATATATATATATATATATATATATATATATAAATATGGTGATATGTTTTCTTGTAATATAGTTAATAAATTACAAATATTTCAAAAACAAGAATACTTTTAATGAATATTTTTAAATATATTTTAATAAATATATTCATTAAAATATTCTTGTTTTTGAAATATTTTAAAATTATTAATTATATATATAGTCGAACCTCTAATTAACGAACCTCCAGATAACGAAATCCTCTATATAACAAATTTTTATCTTGTCCCATGACATTTTAGAAGTTATACTGCTTATTTACCTCTATGTAACGAATTTCGGACCTCTCAATAACGAAGTTTTTTTCTATTTCAACCGAAGAAATGTAGTGTTGTATAGGTAGTTCACAATGGCATTTCCAGGAAATTGTTTATTTTCAGCAGGAAGGTCAACAAAACCAAGAGTGGTAGGCGAAATACATGTTGGCAATTGACTAAATGTTATAGTTCGGTTCAGTTAGCACGTTCAGTACGGCTAGCGTTCTGGCACGCTCTGAGTTTTCTTACAGATGCGCTCCCAGCTTATTTCCTTAGATACGGTGAGCTCACCGGCACGCTCACTCCCAGGCTAATTGAAACTTCTCTAGTGTCGATATCTGTATATAAAGGTTTGATTTTTACGACAGTGCTTTAAAAGAGATTGGAGAACATTGTGCCTGAGTTGTTGTTAAATCCGACCATCCAAAGTTAACTTTTGATGCTTCAACTGAAATAATGATTCAGGAAGTTTTATGAACAGATTTAATTTGGTTTAAGTTTTATATTTTGTTGTTTTTGTTTTAGTTTGAACCATTTAACGCGGCAGAATATCCGGTAAAAACAACGATCATAAAAATTAACCAAGCTTTCTGAATTAAAGCAAGATTAAACGATAACTGTCCTATTGGAGTTAATAAACGAACTGGAGGTGGGAACAGACTATTGTAAATATGAGTCATTGACAAAATGCTTGGACACCCAAATTTTAATGTTGGATAGAAAAATTTTAATAAAAACGCCATAACATTTTTCAAAAAGTCATTTCGGGAGAAAGTGCTAGTATTAATATCCCCACTTGTGAATTTTTGAAAGGAAATGTCTTGGAAAAAGTTTTAAATGATTATGAACCAAAATACATTTTCAATGCTGATGAGACGGGTCTGTTTTTTAAATGTTTGCCCAGCAAGACACTAACTTTTAAAACTGACCCTTGTTTTGGAGGGAAAGGAAGCAAAAAAAGGATCACCGTATTAGTGGCAGCTAAAATGTTAGGGACAGAAAACTCAAATTGCTTGTGATTGGAAAAAGCAAATCTCCGCGATGTTTCCGATCTGTCAAGTCCTTGGAAGTTGATTATGCGTTTAATAAAAATGCGTGAATGACGAGTGAAATTTTCAACAACTTGAATTTCAAATAAATTGAGACTTTATAAAACATTATCCTATATTAACATTGGTCTATTACTAACTACGCTCGCGATATTATACTGTATCCCTTTTATTACCGCAGGTAGTGCGGTATGCGTAAGATGTGGTGGGAGCATTCTTTATAACACAACCTCTCAATAACGAATATCTCACTACAACGAATTTCTTATCTGGATAATCGACTTCGTTATATAGAGGTTCGACTGTATATATATATATATATATATATATATATATATATATATATATATATATATATAATTAATAAATTAAAAATATTTCAAAAACAAGAATACTTTTAATGAATATATTTATTCAAAGCTTTTCGCCGATAAAATAGTACCAGCATCTTCAGGAAAATAATTATCTAATAAACAAATCTACATATATATATATATATATATATATAGGGTGTATATGTATATATATAAATATTTATATATATGTATGTATATATATATATATATATATATATATATATATATATATATATAATATCTTAAGAATAGAACTGCTTCAAAACAATTGTCGTTCGTTAATGCTTATAGTGTTTTACAGTTATTCGTGTTTGCTAAACATAGAGCGGCGATAAAGCAGATCGCCGACACTACAACTTTCCCGTCTTGTTTCCACCACAAGAGAGGAAAATGAAGACGAGTTGTTTGCAGACAGGAAGTTGGAGCGATCTGAGTGACACGACTTCCGGGTAGCTTTTTAGCCGGCTTGATATGTTTCCGGGTGTCTTGTTGCCCATTACTCTTCTTTTGTCCGACATTCTCTACTTCTGACCGACTCCTTCAATCAAGTGCAATCCGAGTCTTGCAATCTTCAGGAAACTGGGGTTTCTTTCCGTCCAATAAATAACCCTTAGTTTTAATTTTACTCCTCCTTTTCAGTTCTTTTTAAGGTTATTGTTTTGCTTTCATTTATGAGACCTTTAAAACTATTTTAATAGCCTGTTAGTGTTTAGTTACGAAATAGTTTTCGGAGTTATATTTTTAAAACTGGCAGACCATTAGTCGATCCATTAGTAGGCCTGGTTTATAAGTTTCACAAAATCAATTTTGTTTTAATATACGTAATGATGTTTTTAATTTCATATTTAATTTAGTGTAGTTTGAACCCATAAACAAACAACACTAACCCTTGGTACTAATATTCAAAAGGTTTAAATATTTTTTTAGCAACGTTTATTGTAGTTATTATAATTACTTTACTGCGCTCAGTATAGATTTTTGTAGTTCGCTCATAAAACTTAAAGGATAAGAGAAGATGTATTTAGAGATCAATGTTAATCCAAACTCTACTGAAATCATGAACTGTACTTAAGTACTAAAAATTTCATTTAAAGCTCGGGCCAACCAAATCATATTTTCTCATAATAAATATTCTAATTTTTTTTATAAGTGGGTATATTAACATAAAGATCCTAAGTACAATCTAAAAACCAATGCAGTATGTTTTTACAGCCCTCAACCTGATGGAATGAACATAGTGCTTCCTTGGTGGCATTACCTTGAACACATTTACTATGACCCAAATGCGACATTTCTACCCTGTATTTCCTAAGCTGTGTTAATCCTATATAAGGGTTTACTAGCATTATAATGTTTATACCTCTTCAGTGTGACAGAGTGCTTAAGAAACATAGATAAATTATAGTAACGATATGTAAAACAAAATGTTAAAAAATAAAATCAAAATCAAGTAACATTTTACTGATTGAGAAAATTTATAAAAATAAACCCTATTAGTAATTATATTTTAAATGAAATATAAAATAATTTACGGTTGAAACCGCAATACTTTTCTCGAACACCGTAAGACCTAAGTAAGTCAACACTACCCCCTTTGTAATAAATATTGTTAATGGTACAAAATTATAAATTATTTATTATTTGATTGGCCTCTATAAGAAACTAATGTAAAGATTTAAAACGTAAAATGAAACATAGCTTCATTGCGGGCATACTATGACTTTAAAATGGTGACCACTTCTCTTGTCAAAAGGTTAGTTTACTTCAGTAAACTTCATTTAATTTTTATGTTACCAAATCTAAACTGAAGGATATGTTTTAAGAGTATAGTGAAATAGACCTTGCATAACATGGTTTTATATAGAAACCTTGTATTTATAAAGTACCTAGGTTGTTTGCAAAGTGAAGATAATTTTACAATAAATAATACTCTAACCACAGAGATTTCTATTCTAAGCTGATGTATATTTCGCTTACCAAGTAAGAGTCTCGATTGTCATACCTCTGCCGATAGTTAGTTGCTCGCCGATATGTAGGCCCCACATCAGGTTAGAATAGAAATATTTGTGGTTGTTTTGAGAAATAATTTTGAGTGTTATTCAATTTTTACTATTAGTTCAAACTATCCCTACATTTATGTACGTATCTTATTCAAATTTTCAATTGTTAATAAAATACTTTTTATTTATCCACTCAAGTTCAAATACATTTTTTAAAACTTGTAGTGAATGACACTTGATGTTAATAGAGTTTTTTCAAATATCAATTCATTAATTAAATAAAATTATTTATTTTTAACACATTTTAATGAACAATTTTTATACTGCCACTTAACATTGTAATTCTGTCATATGTATAAGTATAGGCTACATATTTCTATTAATTGTAATTCTTAAAATTCATAAAAGTGACTAAAATAAAATGCTTTTTTGTTGACCTAAGTAGAAATTAAATTGAAATCATTATACATCGTGTTATATCATTATTATCATGTTACATCATTATTTTTTATACATCGTGTTTATCATTATTTAACCACAGGAAGTTAGTATAAAAAATTAATTTAGTTTACAAGTGAATATAGCAATTAATATATTTATATAAATAAAATACTTCATTTGTGTGTGTGTGTGTGTGTGTGTGTGTGTGTGTGTGTGTGTGTGTGTGTGTGTGTGTGTGTGTGTCTATGTTGTAAATAATATTTTAAAATAAGAATCACATTTAAAAATAATAATAATAGTAATAAATTCAAGGGTAGCCTACAAGTATTACCTAATATTTTCTTCTGTGTTTCTTTATCGTTAAACATAACATTATTGTATCAGCATTTAAATATGATTACGGTACAAATACTTACATTTATCCTGCATTTCGAGCGTTAATTAATAAGTATCACTAATTAGGTTTAAATAAGACCATTTGGATTTTTTATCTGTTGAGTTTAATTGCCAGATGTTATAATTAAATGTAAACAAACTTGATCTTTATATTCAGTTTTCAGAAATGTTTCTCACGAAATAGCGACTCCTTATACTCACATTGGGGTGTGTGTAGCAATGGAATTGTAATGCTCGCGCCGTATCATATAACTTTATTTACGTTCTTTTATTTTTAACTTTCTTCCAAGGATCGATTTATGAGCGGGCAAACATATTCGAGACGATAAATTGCCCATTCGCATTTATTGTAAGGCAGAGTTTCATTGTAGTTGGAAATAAAACTAGACCCTGCCTTCTCGCCAACATCACAACAGAATCGTGCCCTTCTTCCAGCCAACTTGCTATAATCGCATGTTTAGCAGAGCAGTCGAGACTGAATCAATGTCCGAACAGGGAGATTGTTCCTCGAAAACACTTTTCGATTCTCAAATATATTTGCCAAGATTGGTTGCCCATTTGCCTCGACGTTGACGGGGAAGACAGACGGTCCGTATTGATTCGGTTATGGCCCTCCTGCAGATAAACTTTTCACATAACGTCTAACTCCTAGAAACTGTTTACTACTTCAGAAAGTTTTAATACATATATCTTACAAGTCGTCTTGTGTTCTCAAAATGTTTTTGTACTTAAGGATTAAGTAAAATATATTGTGTACATGGGTTAAAATTATGGGAAAGTCTAAACAGACAATGTAAAAGGACAATCGATTGATTAAATGTAATTAATTTAAATTACTGTGGATTTAAATTATATTATGTTTATTTATTATTCTGTCTTGTTTTTAAGGCGACACTATTAAGGGTTCAACCATTCTTAGTATTATCGTTATCAAAATGGACAACATTCTAAATATATATGTATAGGTTGTCATACAACTGTTACAGGGTAAGGGGATATCAGTGGCAGGATGCACGGTTGCGCAACCCCCAAACCAGAGATCAATAGCAAAAAAAATATAATAAATTTATTTATTATGTAAGATTTATGTACATTGTTACGAGCTATAATTCATCATATAACATGATCCATCATTATAAATAATAATGAAAACATTAGAACTCCAGCGACCGTGTGACCGTACGCTTGGACGCAGTCTTATTTGGTCTGGTTGCAAAGAAACCTGCAACACTCAGTGACGTCACTCCTAATGGAAAAAAGCATTGGAAAGTTCGTACAGACCAAAACGATCAACCTACGCCCTAAGGTTCCATGAGGTTGCAGACAAGCTGCAACTTTGGGGTCGTTTGGTTAAGATCCGTTAGAAGAGAAGCATCTCTGATCTACTCCGAATTTGTTGACATTCACAGAAAGATAGAACTAGGCAAGACAAAGGGTAGGACATAAAGCTCCTATGGTACTGGTTATTGTGGCAAGGTGAGGGAAGGGTTGTTTGAGACGTGTTCTCAACCACGGTGAAAAGAGGTGGCTGCCCGAACATCTAGATCTAACCATTCCAGTTGACGGCACTAGTTGCAAAATAATCTGAATTCTTTAAAAATATATTTAACAAATGATTTTTAACATTTACATTCAAACACATTCCGAAAAAATGTAAATATCAGTTCAATGTCGTACACGCCTATGCTATAGAATATGTTTAATTGAAACCTCTTACAGACAACCAATTCTTGTTGCTTTAATTTTTTTCATACTGAAATATTTTGAGCTGAAATATGTTACTGAATTTTGGTAACTTGGCAAGCGTTTGACTTTTTCGTTGTAAAAGGATGACGCTTTAGTATTATTAAACAATAATAAACCCTTGCTACAAATAATTACACAACTTCTATATAGGCTACATTTCGCTATCACAGCTGACATCTTCTGAATACAACTATACTGGAATCTGAATGTTTTACATGGAATAGTAAACTGCTCTTTATATAACTATCAGGCCTCCATTCGCTGGACAGTCGCCTCTGCCTACAATAGTTGTCTGATGAGCTTTTTATCTTATGCTCAAGTTTTGAAATTCCAGTTGATCTTATGACATGCGTCTCTAAAGTAAACTTTTTTTCTCCGTGACTGCTATAGGTTTGCTTAGCTGACTTTTTATTATAGCATTATAAATTTTTAACCGGATTCCTTCATAGTTTCTATCGATTTTAGTAATGCATATACGGCGACAATTGAGTTTTGGCATTGAGTAATTTTATTTTGGACTTCCATTGTGCTTCTTCCCAAATTCGTAAATACCCTTAAGAACTTCTATTAGTCCGCTTCTTTCACCGTCACCTAAGAGTCAAAAGACACGTTTTCACGGTCTTATTAACCGTCTATTAACAAACGTGTAAACTGCATGCTTGATATTAACGTTGTTAAACACAATAATTAATGTTGCCAATTAAGGAATATACTTATATGCCAAATTCACCTTTGCACATCATCGGACGGCATCAAAATATCTCATATGTAAAGATTTTTACAAAAAAATGTCTTTTTCTCGCGACTACTTATTTCCCTCTAAATTCCCCTCACGAACTCTCACCCTTAGTCGACACCTTTCGTGAGCAATTTACACCCCGCCATTTTCTCTCTCACTAAATTAGACGGAAAATTATATTTAAGTGCCGAGTAGATTTCACAACTAAACACCATTAATGTCCATTAGCGAAGGGCGCTCCTTCGTCCTGATTATCCTCTAATTAAGAGATCCTCCGCAGGATCAACAACTACCTCAGGACGGGGAGGCGGACGTCTTGGTTTTAATTAATTAAGCTTTTGTTTCCTTCATTTTTGTTACGTCCCGAAGAAATGAGAAATTTCATAGACGGGAAGCATTTTAATTGAAGAATTTAATGGAGACGATAAAGTATAAAAATGTTCTGCGATGGAATGAACAGTATAATTCTAGTCACAGTTTTAAAAATAGTAAATAGTATAATCAAGCTTTTAATTCATAGTGTTTGTACATTTTTCAATAACTATGCTATTTTGGCTTAAATATATTGGATATTTACATTACTTTCTGGCTATTGTTTTCACAAATTAAAAAATGCTCATAATATTTTAATACTATGGGTCATACGTATTTTTAACCAATGTTACAAAAAGTAAATTACAGCATTTACAACTTGAGTTACTAGAATAGTGTGTGTGTGTGTGTGTGTGTGTGTGTGTGTGTGTGTGTGTGTGTGTGTGTGTGTGTGTGTGTGTGTGTGTGTGTGTGTGTGTGTGTGTGTGTGTGTGTGCGTGTGTGTGTGTGTGTGTGTGTGTGTGTGTGTGTGAGTGAGTGAGTGTGTATGTGTGAGTGTGTGTGTGTGTATGTCTGTGTGTGTGTGGGGGGGGGTAGCCTTTTTTTGTCTTTATACTTTAGTTTACATAAGGACTGATTTTCCTACTAAATAATACATTTTTAAAAGGTACTTTCTATAGTACATTAATAGGCTATAATTTATGTTTCTTTCGTAGCCTATATTAGCAGGTTTTTACTCTTCACCTCGACTGAACTCAAGTCTACTTCAAGTGACCCAATAATCTTTCTGTTTTGAATTTCACATCAGGAAAAATTGTTCCTGAATTTCACTGGCGTTTTCCTACGTGTAAAATAAGATTGACGCCATTAAATCTGACATTAAAACATTTTTAAAAAATTTAAATTTTCTCCCTAATTAGTAGATGTAAATAATTGAAAATGCTGTATGAAAATCTTCAAAACCTAAATCTTCATAATAGTCTTTGCTGTTTATCGTCTTTACTTACAGGCTATTTCAAGGTTATATATACCTTCTATATGCCATTTGCTACAAAATATAAATATTATAAGAACTGTCTTATATCTTATTCATTTTGTGAATTATTATACGTTTTTATTAGGTTTACTACTAGTTTTCATAACGTTCTGTATTTTATGTTAGTAACTATGACATACGATTATTATTTTGTTTTAAAATTAATAGCAATTCTAAACTTTAGAAGAAATACAAATTTTAAATTGAAGCTCATGTGCATGATAGAATGATGAATTATAATCATAAAAATATTGTATTTTTTTTTAAATTCTTAAACACTAACTCTAAACATTAGAAAAAGTATGTAATAAATATGTTCTGGTATAAATAAAACTGTTTCTTAATGATTTACTTTTCACAATTAATTTAGTCTTTTTTTTTAATACAAAAACTGTCCATTTCTATCTTGTGTCGAAGTTTTGTGTGGAAAACGATAACCGTATACTCTGCTTATTTCCTCCACTCTATGGTGTATACAAAGTATAAATCAACGATGACAAACTAAAATGAAAGTATAATAGGCTTGATAACTACTGGTCTGAACTACCCGGCATTTGTTACCCATTTGGTACATTATTTAAACCTGGCATTGACTATACATTTTAACTCCCTTCGTCCGATCTGGGGGAAGTAGTCTATATTAGGTTGAATGCCATTGTCAAACAGTCTCTATTCAGTCAGTCAGAGAAAGGGGTCGATTGGTGAATCTTGTTGTTTTTACAGCGCTGTTCAACACTGACGAGTAAAATACAGTGATGTTGGCTTTTTGACAGTTTTTTGGAAGGGGACTTTTTAAAGTTGTAAGATCTTTTTCTATTGTGATAAGTATAGGGCGTTTTGTTCTGGGGGGCAGTTTTTATATAAACTACGGGTAATTTATTGACTGGAATTTTTGTTCTGTTTACGTTTTATAGTCACGAGCTATAGCAAGAGACCTAAAATGCGAAGGAAGGGGTTTCGCCGACTGATGGAGGTGTAAGGCGACAGCAGTCTCTTGCATCTATGCACAGTGGTTGTGGCGACCGATACATGTAGTAGTGAGGATCGACAATCACTGAGTTGCGGGTTTCTCTACAACTATAAATGTCAAGGAAGCCACTGCGCGGTCAGGTGTCTTGCTATATCTCGAGACTTAAACAGAGGAAGTTAGTTACTAAGGAAGGAGGTTAGTTTTTAAACTTGTTTTTTTTATTCTACTATCTGATGTCATTTATATTCTTGCAAAACGTAAAGATTATACATTATTTTTTTTCATATGGAAACTGACATTTAGATACACTTGTTGCTGTTTGAACAATAATTTTGAATTTTCATAACATTTACCTGTTAATTTTAATGTTTATTAAGCTATTATTATATAAAAGTTGCTTGTTGTAATTATCTTGAATTCACTGATTACATTATAATTAAATAATACTTAACTAAGTGTATACGTAAGGGCTTACCTGCTGACACGTTTCGAAACAATCGTTCCTTTTACATAACAAAGCCTCTTACGGAGTAGAGACTTTGCTTCGTAAACGATCGTTTCGAAACGCGTCAGGTAGTTAAGTGATATTTAATTATAGTATTATTATATGTTTAAATTAATAAAACGTTCCGTGTTTATACAATCATGCGCAGTATTATATTATAAAACAATCGTCTAGATACCAAACGCATGTTTCACAAAGTGGAATTGGAATCGGAGCTTTTGTTTTTCCCTTCCTTAATCCTGTACTTCCATTTTCGCGGAGTACCTGCGCTATAGATCTGCCTACAAGGAGAGGTATTTAGTTCTCGTTTCTGTATAGGGAGAAGATCTTCATCAGTTAAACGACCATGCCTTATATCCCCCTAGTACAGTAAAGCTTAATATCCCTTCCCTTGACCTGTACTTCCATTCCCCTAAATTCCAGCGTTTATTTACCTAAAAGAATATTTTGTACGACCTCAACAGAGAGTAGGTCTACTTCATTTAAACGACATTGTGTGTTATTCTCCTGGTACAATAAAGCATTTATCCCTCTCCTAGTTCTCTACTTCCTTTTCCCTTACGTTATACATCTCCTAAAGTGTTATTTTGTACACATCTTTGTATGACCTCAACAGAGAGTAGGTCTACTTCATTTAAACCAAATTGTGTGTTATTATCTAGTACAATAAATCATTTATCCCTCTCCTAGTTCTCTACTTCCTTTTCCATTACGTTATACATCTCCTAAAAGGATATTTTGTACACATCTTTGTATGACCTCAACAGAGAGTAGGTCTACTTCATTTAAACCACATTGTGTGTTATTATCTAGTACAATATATCATTTATCCCTCTTCTAATTCTCTACTTCCTTTTCCCCTGCGTTATACATCTCCTAAAAGGATATTTTGTACACATCTTTGTATGACCTCAACAGAGAGTAGGTCTACTTCATTTAAACCAAATTGTGTGTTATTATCTAGTACAATAAATCATTTATCCCTCTCCTAGTTCTCTACTTCCTTTTCCATTACGTTATACATCTCCTAAAAGGATATTTTGTACACATCTTTGTATGACCTCAACAGAGAGTAGGTCTACTTCATTTAAACCACATTGTGTGTTATTATCTAGTACAATAAATCATTTATCCCTCTCCTAGTTCTCTACTTCCTTTTCCATTACGTTATACATCTCCTAAAAGGATATTTTGTACACATCTTTGTATGACCTCAACAGAGAGTAGGTCTACTTCATTTAAACCACATTGTGTGTTATTCTCCTAGTACAATAAAGCATTTATCCCTCTCCTAGTTCTCTACTTCCTTTTCCCCTGCGTTATACATCTCCTAAAAGGATATTTTGTACACATCTTTGTATGACCTCAACAGAGAGTAGGTCTACTTCATTTAAACCACATTGTGTGTTATTCTCCTAGTACAATAAAGCATTTATCCCTCTCCTAGTTCTCTACTTTCTTTTCCCTTACGTTATACATTTCCTAAAAGAATATTTTGTACACATCTTTGTATGACCTCAACAGAGAGTAGGTCTACTTCATTTAAACCACATTGTGTGTTATTATCTAGTACAATAAAGCATTTATCCCTCTCCTAGTTCTCTACTTCCTTTTCCCCTGCGTTATTCATCTCCTAAAGTGATATTTTATACATATCTTTGTATGACCTCTACTTAGTTTAAACGACCTTGTCTTATATTCTCCTAATAAAATGAGTCTTTAGTTTCCTTCCCTAGTCCTGTTTTCTTCCAATATCTGTCTCCTACAATGAAAGGTAATGCATACAGTAGAATCACTTTGTGAAAAATCTGGGTGTTGGATGCGCAGGTGCCAAGAGGCGCCAGTGCGCATGCGCGTTAGGGCGACAGCTCTGAGTGACACTTCAGTTGGTCGTGTAAGCAGCAGGTGGTGGATCTACACGTACCTTTCCAAAAACATTTTCCGGTATTTCGTTTTGATTTGTGTTTTATGTTATCTTTTGCATTTTAAAATGCACGTGTTTTTAGTTTCCTTAAGAAATGGTGCAACTGGGTAGTACCCGGGTTCTTTCTCTTGAAGTGCATAAATGATTCGTTGAATCATTTATGTATGTTTTATTTATGTTGAGTTTCAGCTGAAAGTATGTAGTCAGGCTAGTAGCGATTCTACTTATTAGTAGACCTTTCTTTTCATCCTTCCCCTCGCAAACCCCCCTAACCCCCACATGCCTGGGCGAGGCGATTTATGTCAAAGTGATTCAACTGTACCTACCCCCGTATGACTTCAAAAGAGAAGACGTTTAATTCATATGTGCGACCCTGCATGCGTAAAACCTTCCCTTCCCATACGCCCAGACCAGAAGACGTCTGCTCGTCTTAGTGGTTATTTCTTGAAAAAATATTTCTGCTAGTCTCAGCTCACTTTATTTATCTTTCTTAAATCATAGAAAAGTTAGTTGAACTCTTTAAAACTTCAAATAAAAACCTCCAATTATTATAACTTCAACCGATTCTTCCTATTTTGTCTCCTAAATATGTCTTTGTGGGATAGGCCGGTTGAAACTCTTAGCCCTGAAACGTTTTTTTTTATAAAACTAGTCGAATAATTTGTGTTTTTACGTTAAATAACAACTATAATATAATATCCATCAACTAAGCATTCAAAAGTAATTTAGTTGTTTAATATAATAATCATATTGAATAGCATTTAACCTTTATGAAAGAAATAATACCTTAAAAACTTTTAAATCACGAAACTCATTTCAAGAAATTTCACATTAAGTTTGATAGTGAAAAAACTAGTATTCTGAGAAGCATTAGTGCATTCATTCAAAACTAGGTGGTGAACTTTTCCCCTGTGTTTCGCAAACACTTCTGCTTTAGTCAAAAAAATATCGAAACATTTTCATGAGAAGAATTGGTAAAAACGCCAAACAAAAAAATCAGTTATTGTGTTCTATGAACGTCGTTGCAGTCAACTGATAGAAATGCATCGAAATTTGTGTGTTGGAACAATTATCATTCAACCCAAACTTGACATTAGAATGTTTCTAGTTACGTCTATGAATTTTTCGGTTTTATGATAGATATCCATTTCTTAATGTACAATTATACAAGTAATAATAAAATCTAAGTGCAAAATAACAAAAAAAATAAATGATTTTTTATTAATCATATTCATACTTGTAGAGATTATTGTTTAAATAAATTGATGGCGCATCAGGTACAACTGTTTATTTAAACAGCCACGTTTCAATAACGGCTACGTCTGTCATATTGGATCATATCAAGGAGTTTAATCATAGTATTGATTTTAAGAAACCTGAGGTTTCGGACTATGAATGTAATTGGGAACGACGTGGTTTTTCTGAGATGATCTAGATTACGTTATAGAAAAATACTATTAGTATCATGGACACTAAAAAATTGGTATAAGTTTATACACCCCTATTAGAAAACTTGAAGATACTTAGTCATGGTTATATTTATTATTTTGAAATTTGGCAGGTTGTTTTTAAACGCTTATTCGATTCAATTAGGGTATTTAATAACTGTAAATGTAGTTTCTCCTGAATTGTAAGGGATTATAAATGTGGTAGTGGTTAGGGTTTTTGATGTTTTTGTTACAATTAAATATGTAATAGGTCAATTGTTATGTTACTAATATTTTAAACAATTTGTTGAGCTTACCCTTTTTAGAAGTTTTTGCAATGTTTTATAATTATAATAAATGTCATTGTAACTACGTATATTTGTGAACTTTTGTTATTACAGAAGAACCTCTCTAATTTGTCACTTTCTCTAATTCGACACAGTAATAACAAACATCGCCTGCACTGTCATGTAGTATGGCCGCCACCAAAAGAAATTTTATGGTAGTAAAAAAAATTACAGACTTTTTAAAAAACTAAATCGTAAATAATTTAATTTTTTTTGCTAGTGTTATTGTTCTTATAAAGTACTCTAATATGTTTCTTTTCTGTCTTTTATGAAAATAAAGTAACGTAGGCTATTTTATTTGTACAAATATAGTACATTTTACTTATCTTTTTTATTTAAATAAATAAAACCTCTTTAACACAAAAAACTTTATATTTAAATCCTGATGTACTTATCAATTACAATTTTTTTAAAATACTTTTTTATTTTTTTAAATATTTTTTTGGGTAATAATACTTTTTGAAGATGAATGCTTTGTAATTGAAATGTAGATAAGAGTTCAAATAAAAAGATTTATTTGTGATTAAGAGGTTTTATTTATTTAACTAAAATAATTATCCCACAGTTGCTTTGAGTTGTAAGTAGTTGTTTACTAATTAATTGTTAGAGTTTGAGAGGTATTTGCTGGGTCAAGTTATTCTAGTGAAACTCTCTGAATATTTTGTCAGACGTCGATATGTGCATAGAGTGTAATTACTTCTTGTTATCAAAACTTGAAGAAATTTTGTAACAAAACAGATAAATTTTTAAACTTCTTGATGCTTATTCATTATTATTATTTTTTTTTTTTTGCTTTTTTTCGTTGTTTTTAATTTGGTTATTCCATTTTAATGTCATATCTAACCTCACTATTCTCGTCAGCACTTGATTGATACGATATTTATGTGAGACCTTAACTGAAATGTTGATTGACGCAAAGGTTAGTGCTTTAATTTCAAGTTATCTTTGTCCAAGAATGATGAATCTGTGTCCACAGGTCTAGATAGTAAGATTTCTTGCTAATCCCACTGTGTGCATACAGTTGTTTAAAAAACTTTATTTTCAGTTTGTAAAAGTAAAAAAAGGGCTGGAATCCAAAAATAGAGAATATATGCCGGAAAATATTCCTAAACGAAGTATACTCGCTAATGTTCTGTAGCTACAATATAAAGAAGCATTTGTAAAACTAAAATCCCGACAACAGTTTCAATGCGACTATACATGTCTTTAATTCAAAAAGGTTAATGACGTCACTTTTGAAACCAATCAAAAGTGATGTTACATTTCATAGTAGATTATTAATATATTATAAACCAATTTAAACAAAATTAAATCAATCAGTTAATAGCTACTGTATATTTAATAGAAGAATGATACAGAAAAATTCACTTATTAAGAAGATTTAAGGTTGGAACTAACTTTTGACCTCATCTACTTCTTTAAGGGTACATTAGTTATTACAAGCTTATATTACTCTCTTAATGTAACCTTACCTTTTATCTGGTAGGTATGTGTCTACCTTTTCTCCATGTATATAATATTTATATTACTGCTCTGTCGCTATCGATGATTTTTTAAATCTTTTCCCTTTGGTCGAAATTTTTTTTCTGGAAAGGTCCAAACTAAAATGGTAGTATTTATTAAATTATACTAACCAATTTTTATATTATGGATAACCATCTTTCATCACTATTTCATTTAATTCAATTTAAAATTATTTTCATAAAGTATTTACAACAATAAACAAATTTGTTCCATCAATTTAGAACTTAAAATTGTAATTGAGTTTGGAAATCCAAAAGGATAAGATTACTTATAATATAAATTAAAACAAGAAATATTCTAAATTGATTAGTTTTTAAATGAAATTTCATTATAATTTCAAACGAAAAGAAAAGTCAACACTACACTATCGTTACTATTGAAAGGAAACTTAAACATTATAGTTTCCATATCCTTTTTATGTAAAAAGAGGTGAAAGAAAATTGAAAGTTGTTAATAAATGTTCCTATTCGATGTTTTATAAAATACTTCAGTGTTTATTGCTTTGATAATGACGTTACTTGAGAAATAAAACTTCTACAGATCTTCTAAATGGACTAGATAAGGCTTACACCCATTAATGAATCTCTGGCAAACTGAATATTTGGGCTTTTAATTATAGAAATAGACACTTAAAATAGCTTTTTAAGACCTTGTTATTTCTAGAAAACCTTTAACCTCATTTCCTATATAATTACCACTCTTTACACGTATTGAAAATTAATATTAATTGAGTATTCTAAATTTAGTATGAATTTAAATTAGGAAGAAATTAAATTCACTAATGATATTACTTTTGTGTATTTTAAAACTTTAAAATAATAATATAATTTCAAAAATTGTTCTTTGAGATATGAATTAGTTCCTGTTCCTCCATATCGACAGTATTTTTCCATCCAAAAGTAATTTCTAGCTGAACTATTGATTTTTCTATAGTAAAAAGCACGATTCGGAAGGACTTTGACTAGCGACCTCATTCTAGATGTATACCATGCGTTAAACAACTGTTAACCTTAATCGGTGAACTAAGGGGTGATTTTCTAACTACTGGGAAGCTCCTTCGTTGTGTAATTGAGAGGTAATGTAATAAAATAAGGTTGTAAGTTTTCCCTGAAATGCGAAATAAAAAACCCAGCAAGAAAGCCCTCGATGCATTATCCCTAAGGATAATGTTATGTCTAACGTGAATAGTGGATTTACTTTACAAATTGCATGTTAGTGAGTTTACTGAGGATGACACAAGATGTCCACTTTACCTGCTGAAACATACAGCTGCTTACATAAAGAAGGATGTCAAGGATTCTTCTGAAAGTAACAATTATTGGTTAAAAATCATTTTATATTATAACAACGTCTACATATTGTTTCAAGCTGAATTGTAAACAGCCTTCGTGGATGGGTTACTAGTAGGTTTACACAGGAATAACTTTGAAGGTGAGGTTCCAGCCGTTTGTCAAGCCTCTGAAAGGATTTCAACTTCCAACGATACAAAGAATGTGATCGTTCTTTATAACTCAACCTCAGCATTGCAGGCTATTATGTCTGCATTACCACAAGAATGTGATGTTATCGCAAAGTGCAAAGAAGACCTTTTCCAACTTCCTGGCCAGAAAAGAGATTGTTTTACAATAGGTCCCTGGACACTGTTTTCTTGACGGCAACAAGCTTGCTGATAAGCTCGCTAGAACTGGTTCTAACCTTCCTCAAGGCTCCCTTAAGTTATCCAGCTTCGTACACCCTTATAAATACGGACCATCAGCCAAAAGGTGAAGACAACCTGGGAAGCAACTGCTTCTGATAAAAGATGGAACTCGGTTATAAGATCAAACACCATCCCCAGTGGGCAGCCAAGGGAAGACGGGGTAGCTACCTCTCGAATAGCGACCGGCTAAGACTATTTCCAGAGCTATCAAATGAAACTCCTCCACCAGTCCTCTCTGCCTATTAGATGAAGGTACAGCTGATCATCTGGCCATCTGTAGCGCTCTGGAACACTTCCTTCCTTCGGGGACGGGCGATACTCTACTGGGAGGGTTGGCTGAAGAAGAAGAAGATATTGTGTCAAGCCTAAAATTTCTGTAAAATCCAAGATACATAACTTGCTACTGGCAGCCTTTGTTTTTTTTTTTTTGTAACTAGAAGTTATCTAATATAAATTGTCATAAACAATTCTTTTCTATTTAAAAAAGTAATATTTATATATTTTTCAGCATCGATTATTCAAATCAATTAATCAAAACATCGTTTTTAATTCCGCCAATTCAGTAATACTGTAGTCTTTGCGGCAACTTCAGGACGTCATTAGAATGCGAGTCTCCGCTAGTAATTGCACTGCCTTTGTTATACCGTTGCTCAAAGAAGTCAGAAATTCCTTCGTGTAGGACAACCAGTAGCTAATTAAATTCCAAGGCAAATTTTCAAAAATTAAACCTCAATTCACATCATCAGACACAAGTTACACCTTAAAATTATACAGACATAAATTTAGGATATCGTGTTTAAGTGCTTGAAAGACGTTACAAGGTCTTGAATGAATTCTTTAAATTTTCCTGAACTAAATTCTAAAAAGAAATACCGATTGTCAGAGACGTGTTTTGAGAGTTTGGTAGACTAATAGCCTAACTGTAGGTCCCAATTGCTACAGAGAGTGTCCTGAGAGAGCAATTCTCGCAAAAACATAAGTAATGGCTAGTCCGTTTAAGCGCTCTTAGTTCATTTGATCACACATTGATAATTGACCTTATTATTATTTTTTTCACTTTCTTATCTCAGTGTGATCACCAAACAGCTATCACCAAACGTATAAAGTGGACCACGTAATCCTGCACTTGGCCATCAGATATCACACGAGATTTCTCGTGTACTACCACTTCTTAAAACATGTTACATATTCAGAATCTTCTATAGATCAACAGTTTCTGCATCCGATATGTCTACAAATTTTCAACATTGTTTGTTATTTCGTACCAAAGCTAATTAATCTAATATTGAACGCCTCAAGCAAGTAAGTGGGGTCTCACGCCAAAGGCGGACCGGGCGATGTCGAGCCGTGCGTTAATCGGTCACTAAATACGCAGTGTTTATATGGGAGCTTTCAAATACAACGCCGGGGCGTTCGTTCAATCTGTTTCATTATTCCAGCCCAGTGAATTATGAAACATTACGCAATGTATACTGTTTCTTTATTGTTTCAAGTTGTTTTTATTCTTCATATTTTGTTAAATCAAAAATACTAATATAGTGAGTATTGATATTAAAATATTAACTAGTTCGATTCAAGAAAGGCCTCCATTGTGGGATCAATATAATAAGATTTACATGGATACAAATGTGCCGCTCGATAATATGTAATATAATTTTTAACCCACTAATATCCAAAATAATACAATTGATCAAATATTATTTTTCGGTTCTTGCAGCAAAGAATTCAGATATTTTACCAAAAATAAATGGAAACATTTGAGGGACAGCTTTCGGAGGGAATTAAAAATTCGGAATTTCTCGTATAGAGTTACGAACTGTCCACTAGCATCGTGATCTTTATTGATATTGTGTGACCAGATTGTCTTATTTCTCCCACACATTCATCATCAAGTGAGGAACTATCCAATAACATCATCATCATCATCAAACGTTGATGACATTATTATTACACTACGTTGCAACTGAGACTGGCAGGAAGGAAGCACTTCTCACTACAAGGCTAGGAAACCTACAACGTGCGAATCGCCCCAGTGCGAACGCATGGCAAATCTTGCTCAGCTTGGCATCGGTCTAGCTCGACTCGGCTTTGATGTGTACGTCGTTTTAGTGTTTTGACAGTTCTTATCATGTTTGTAGGACAGTCCGTCACGCCTACTGTGATCTACAAGGCCAAGTGCATTGAATTTACGTGGTCCGCACTTATACATTGAATTTTATACGGACATTGAACAGCCATATTTATGAGCATCTAAGATTCCTGTCAACTCGTTTTATTGGAAAGCTTACTTAAAGTTATAATAGGTTAGTTGAATTTCTTTTCGAGATTTTTTTAATTGATATTACATTTGTTACAAAAACAACCAATTTGTAGTAACTTTTTTTACAGTAAAAATAACCTTTATGAGGGTCCTGGGAATTAACAATTAATACCCAACTAGTTTCGCTCCTGAACAGCCCCTTCATCTACTGAAGACTGCTGCTAGTAGGGCAAAATTAGTTAGTGAATATAAAGTTGAAAATGCGACAATTTGGACTTTAAAATCGCGTGGCAGATTTAACGGCCAGACCGTGTGTCAGTAGCGAAGTGAGAAAACCATTTTGACATCTTTTACTAAAATTTTATATTTTAATGTTTACATCTGAGGTATCTGAGGTATGTATAGTATTTGGAAGGGTTGAAGTGAAAATAATATGGACATTTTTTTGTTTAAAATCCATCATGGTTTGTTTCTTTCATTTGCCACTGAAACAATGTTTTTCGTAAATTAACGATTATCAGTAAACTCAGTACCCGAAAACTAATGGTTGCGGATAATCAATGTTCTACTGTAGTTCAAATATTCAACAATTTTAGCTTGACACATTCTTTGTGCTCACAGCCAAATATAAATTGTAATATTTTTCCAGTTTTCTCCCTTCATCGCTCTTCGTAAGAAGAAATGTTTGTGGCAGTACGGACGGAGGTGTTGCAACGCACAGTAGCGCGCTATCAATAGATTTATTGACACAAGATAATAGTCACATGCAGTAAACAGGGCCTTTCAATTAAACACATAATCTTATCATTCCACAGGGAATCATACTTTATTGATGGCGACCTGCCTATCTAGACGTATTTACAAGACAATAAATTAGATTTCTGAACATTTTTTAAAGTATTATCGCTTATTTACACAATCACTATGTACATCACATTAGGTTAAAAGACAAAAATTGTGCCCTTGCCAGAATATGGGCTGGGCACGTTCTACGTCATTTCAAAATTAATATAATTTTTTAACATGAAAAATTGCCCTTCTCAAGCAAATCAATTACTTAATTTAATTTCAGAACAATGGTTAATCAGAAAAATGACTGCAAAAATTGTTAACTCATGTAGACAAATAGAGAAAACAATTTTGTTATAAATAATACTAACATAGGTAAATTGCAATTTATCTTAATTTCTAAACCACACATTTCTAACAGCTAGAATTTTTAAAAAAGTTTTTTGTTACTGTTCTTACTGTTTTGCATAGGCCTAACAATTATTCACTAAAAAACTTTTTCTCATCAATCTGAGAATATACTTGTGAAACTAGACGAATTGAATCAGTTTATTTAATAAAATGTGCACACTATTTTAATTTTTTGATATATAAAAAAAATATTGACAACAGATGATACAAATTTTGTGAACCTAGATTATTCGAATTTTAAATTTTAGTCAAAAATATATTCAAAATGTGAGAAAAGTGGTTACACTAATTATCGTCATAGAAAGATAACCTCATTTTATAAACACGCTATTTTGTCAAACAAAACTTCAGGAATTGATTGAGGTCTGATAATATAAACTAAACGATTGCTGAGGTAGCTAAAAGAGAAATACTTGCGCAAGAACTTATAGCGGGCCACTCGATCCTGCTATAAGCTGGCGCGCGCTCGATCGATAGAAAACAAAAAGCTAGCCCTATTCAAAAACATTAGTTTTTGTATTGCGTGTTGCATCAAAGGCCATCGCTAAGAATTGCAGGCGTTGAGATCATTTAGAAAACTGATAAGAGTAAATTTGTTCAAAACTTTATGTAAATGATCTAGTTGATATGACAAATCAAATAAAATAATATTTATGGCGTCCTTCCGGCCTTGTCAAATCTGCATTGTAATATAAATACTACATCTAACATTTTAATGTCTGTGGAACGGTCTTTTGCTTCCCCTACCCTTCCACCCGCCTATGCTCGTCCTTCGAGGTCATGCGTCAGTCTACGTGCGACCAGCTATACACGTAGAATGCTAAGGACATTTGTATTTATTTATTTACTTTGTATAGCCTATTTTACGTTGTTGCCCTGAAATTCATTTCCCCCAACTTCATTTCAAATAGCCACATAGTATGCGGTTATAATATGTTTAGTTTTTTAAAATTATGAAAAATACTTTTAAACTAACTGGTTGCTGCATTACTGTTAGCGTTTAGTTATTATTTATTTTATAGTCAAACCTATCCTAAGAGTAGATTGAGGTAAGGTTGGTTGCAAGAAATCTCTTTCTTATTGCTTCTGAATAGCATCTGAATTAAAACTTCCTATAGGAACGGTTTCCTTAAATAACAAGGAACTCAGTAAACACTCATTCAGGAAACTGACGCCGGAATTTAAAAATATACTGAATTTTTTGTGTGTATAAATTTATTCTAATATTATTTAAGAACGAACATTTGGGTCTGTTATTAACTTCATTCAAATAATATAAAAGGGTTTAGGGGAATTTGAATTATTTTGATAAATGCTTTTTATTATTGAATTTCTGTTTAACTTTCCCCGTCTTTGTTTTTGACGGAATCCCTTGAAATTTGATAGCAAAGTCTTTGAAAGCTATTTTTCATTTTCCTCAGAATTTCGAGGGTGAAACCAATGCAGTTTATCTAGAACTGACATTGACCAAAAATCATTGACCCTCTCACAATAGAATGCTTGCGCGCGAGTGTTGATTTGTCGGCCTAGAAACAATAAGGTATATTTGACTATCTTCACTGGTACGAAAATATCTTTAACTATGAAAGTGTTACTCAAATAAATGAAGGAATAAAATACGATAAGCATAGTGACAATATTACAATTGATAAAATTAACCCAACGCCCAAAACCACAACACAATGTACAAGTGTAATAAATAACCAATTAACAAAGTTATCCATGATACACCTTCATGTACATTTCGATGTGCGTGTCATCATCAGTAGACGGTTTGACTACAAAGAAGTTAACAAGCCAATTCACCTTCGTTGGTTTTATAAATAACCGAAGAGTGCGTTTGGAGACCATTTTGTAGTCATACGCTCTGTTGATGATGCCAGATGTATTATGTACAACTTTGCTGATTGGTTATTGCATAACTTTGTTATTTTAGTTATTAATTTCATCTTGTGCTGTAGTATTGGTGTTTGTGTTAATCTTTTGCTTGAATTCTAAATTTAAATCTTACTTGAGTTACGTTTGTTTCATGTGCTTATTTCATGTCCAGGTACACTTCCTTGAATGTACTTTACACAATCCTAGATTCAGATTGAGTGATTAATTTATTTTAAAAGGAAATTAAACCACTTGTGCGTGTGAGTAGCTACAGAAATCGCCGCTGTAACGACCTGGCTGAGTACCACTTCAGTACCACGTAAGTGTGGGTACTTTGTTCCTAATACAGCCCAAGTACCCCTCGACACGGATTTGTCACTGTAATGTGTTAGTCACCTCTTCCGGGCCATAAGTTTGTTATTCGCAGAACTTTTATGAACTAAAATTGCATTAGCTGAGTCCGATACATGTGTGTGGACTATTGGTGTTTCTTAGGTTGTTCTTCTAGTCAGAACAAGCACTCTCACGATGACGGTAAAATCGTACGGTCCGACATTTGGCACTTAAACAACTATATAAAGAAAAGTACTAACTCCGTATATTAACTGTTATTGCGGAAGATATTAATTAATTTATTAGGCACTGCTTAAAACATTTAAATATAAAATTCGAGATAAATGTTTTAAAACTAAAATATGAAGTAAAACAATAAATAATCATTTATTTGGCTTTTTAAATATTCTGGACTGTGTGGTTTAATGCCTTCCTGTAGAGCTTTAGAATAGGCCTATAAAATAAATGTTTATGGGAAATGTTTGGTAATAAAATATTTTGTATGGCTTAGTTGTTAAGGTTATCAAAGTATACTTATTGATCGTAGAAGGTTTGTTTTAATATCTAAACATTATGAAAGCGGAATCATAGAACTAATATTTTTATTTGTTACAAAAAATAAAATTGTACGAATATTAATTTTATGTGCAAATATGTTGATGAGTAAAGGACTAATTTACTGACGTTAACCTTGTTTGCAAGCTTTTAAAACTATTACTAGCCATAATAATTTTTATATATTTTTTAAAATATTTTCACACAAAAAAAATGGCAACCAGAAAGAGAAGATAAAAAAAAACAATGTAAAAAATAACGTGCGACCTCAATCATTCAGAAATTAGTAACGGTATTGTTACTTGAATACGGCTCCGACGATTTGAAAACAGTAAAAACATTTAATGTTAGTCTCAAAGCCAGTGTTGGCGTTCATGTAACATCAATTTATTCTAAACTTTAGCTTTTATCACTGGAAAATATTTATTTCGATAATTTCAATCTTGTATAGTTAATATTAAACAATTTACTTTATTTCCTCTTTGTAGGAAATTTCAATAATGAAAAAGCCAAAAATTATTCACAAACTTTCTAATACATGCAGTCATTTTTGTGGAAAATAACTTTCCAACTTTAAATTATTAACTTTAACTTGTTCAAAAATTAAACACATAATTTTAAATCGATTTACTCAAGTTAATTTTCATTTATATTATATTTTATAATTTTTATTCTGTATTATAAATCTTACTTAATATATAATTTAATAAAATTTTTATACTGAAATTTAAAAAAATACAAACAAAGGAAAGTAAAAAAAAGAACTGGAAGCACCTTTACAATCCAAACTGTACAAAATATATTAATATAGTTGAAAGAAGACATTTTCAATGCTTGTTAAAGCTTCTATCATACATTTATTACTCTAATCTAGTTTTGACACCAGAGTCTACATAATCCCTTTGGTTCATCTGGTTTAGGATTTATATTTACACATTATAACTGTTATTATTGACTACTCAGGAAATATCTTTTTAGAGACAAAAATACAAGTCTTTTCGAAATTACGTACACTTTTATACAGAAAGTATCCCAATCAGACAAGATCTCACACAAAATATAACATAGTTACATATCTATTTATAAATAGGTATGATCGAACCTACTATATATATAAACTTTATACAAATTATTTGCCGCTCTATAGTAGGCGAATTATATTTATAATTAACATCATCTAAATATGCCTTTCAAATGTTATATATGTATGTTTAGTAATAACTCAACAGTGACATTCAAATATGGCTAATTGTTAATTATATGTCCGTGGCATATGGCCACTGTTATATTAAAACCAAAGTAGCTACTTTTCTCTCCATTAGTTTTAATATTTAAATTCATCACATATAATACTTTTTTTAACAGATTGTATTAATTTATAACCACTTGAAAAAAACAACACTTGAAAGAAACATTCTGAATTATAACAATTTACAATAGGTTTTTTGTAGCGATTATTTAAAAAAAACTAAACATTTTGAAAACATATTCAACACAGTTACAGAAAATATACTTAAATGATAAATTTTAGTTATTTAAATGCAATGGTTTTATTAAATAAATATTTAACAAATAAATATTGAGTGCGCTGTGTTGTAGAAAGATTTTTAACATATAAAAATAATGTGGTGATTTTATCTTCTTAAAAACAAAAAACTGACGTCAAGAAGCAATAATAGTTAGACCTATTCTGAATAGCCTAACATTTAAATCTTTTGCAAGAATATTTTTGGTGAAATTTTATGTTTGTATAATTTTAAAACACAACAGAAATATTAATCACAATATCAAGCCTGTTTTAAACTAAAAGAACTATTTTATAAAACTCTGTGATGTTTGCACCTTAGTTTTCTGAAATATTTAACTTTATCTCAATTTTTTAAAATGTTCTTAAAATTAATGTTTCTGTAAATACGTGAAAGTTGTGACAAGAAAAGAATCTCTAATTGATGATTATTCCCACTACGTATTTATTTTCAAAATTAACTTTCCTCATGACCTGTATCGAACATAAAAATCTACATTGCCTAATTTTGTGTTGTGCTTTGAATACAAAAAGTACAAATACGTTTTAAAATTGTTTTTTTATTAAATACTTGCCATTGTTTTGATTGTTTGTCTGTTTGATATGCTTGACTAACTTTCTGCTGATCATAACTGACGATTAACCTGATGTATGATTTACGACACTAACAATAACCTACAGTGCTCTCTGTGAGTTTGTAAGCTATTACCATTTATAAAAACATGTGAGTTCCTTAATCCGTAAAAACGTATGTTATCATTAGTTTCACCACAGGGATCATTATATGTATATTTGGATCTTAATTCCAAAAATGAAATACATTGTTGAAACTGACTTCAAACAAATTTGTCTTCTGCAAGTCCTCGTTGTCATGGTAACGGACTAGGTTTACTTTTTCTTCAGTCAGGATCGTTATTCGTGAATTTACCACCCTTTAGTAATTTAAAGCACTAGACGCCACCTATCAACATTTTAGGATCTAAAAATCTAAATTAGAGAAATCTATGGCATCTAGACTTGATAACTTGGTTGCAAATATGAAACTACAACCTGTTAACTGGCAGTATTTTAAAATTCATTAAAGTAGGAAGTTAATGCAAAGGATGGGAAAAAGTTACGTTTTAGTATTTGACTAAAGTTCTCTTCCACTACTAAATTGATTTTACTGATGAACCTATTTAGCAGCAGCTCATCCATTGATCACAGACTCTTTACTGAATGACCACTAAACATTTACCACCACGGTCTTGTTTGCGTGTGCATCAGCGGGTGAGAATACGAAGGTAGGAACTGTTCAGGAGATTTTCCGGCACTAGTGCAAGGCTTACCGTCGCGGACTAATACAGGCACCGCCACCCTTCTCGGGGACGGTAAGGAACTTCCGCTGTGATGGTCGATGTTGAGGCCTTTCTCTTGCTGGGCGCGCTTCGTCTTGTACCGATGATTCTGGAACCAGATCTTCACCTGAGTCGGCGTTAGTCTGATGATGGAGGCGAGGTGTTCCCTTTCGGGGGCGGAGAGGTACCTTTGTTGCCGGAATCGCCTTTCCAGTTCATATGTCTGAGCCTGAGGGAAAAAACGTTACTAACATTAGTCCTTCATACTTAAACATAAACTTCTGTGTTTCTAACAAGTACAAGCTCATTTAAATTAGGGTGTAATTGATAACACACATTCTAAAGTAATTACTTGGAGTAAGTAATAATATAATAGATATTAATTTTTAATTTTATTTTATTATTTGTTAATTGCCTCTAGTTTGTATCTCTTAGGTTTTGTTTTCCAATAAATGTTTTACTGTTGCAAAGCTTTGATAAATAATCAAGGTTAAGAATTTATTAAGTATATGGGCTCAAAAACATTTGTGTTACCTTATTTATAAAAAATGCAATACCAAAATGCGAATATCCTTGGACACCGAATCAGTTTCTCTCGCACGCATGCACACTCACCCTTACGAACGCAGAGGATTAAGACAGACCCAAGAAAGTCATTGGTCTTTTAGTGGTATCTTCTAACCAAACTCTAACTTTTCAAGTTGTAATTTTATCTAAAAATAGTTTATAAACATTAGTTCTACTTACAATTTAAAAAAAAAATGATACCAAACGACCCATGACTTACTTTAGTAATTATTAGTAACTTTAACATATTAAGTACAGTGTTTTTCTTTAACCTTTTTACACTGTTTTTATTGCATGTTATTCCCTTATGAACAGTGACAATTAATTGTAGGCCTACATTTTTTGGCATCAATTTTCTCGTATTGATGTGTAGAATTAATTTATGCTAAACTTTCTGAGGTGTGTTATCAAATTAAAATATTAGAGTTTGATCAAGAAAGCACCACTGGGTGACTAATAAACAGAGCGACGGAAGGAGCGGCCAGCCCTAATCCTCTGCCTTTGTTTGAGTAGGACTACTTGGCGTTCAGGTGCACTTGTATTTTGCTATTACTATTATTACTATTTATTACTACTCTAATAATTACTCATATTAATATTTACTACTATAATAATTATGCTACAAGGTTTAAGGCAGTGCTAATACCCCTAATTTAAAAAAGTGATTTCACATTTAAAACGTTTTATTAACAAAAGATTAAAATCAATTGCAGTGAATGTTTATATGATGATTTTTAAAATATTTCTAACGTATCTAGAGCGTACATTTTACTAACGTTATTCAATAATTTAACTCATCTTCCTTTTTTCATCACATAAAGTTTTTAATATTTTATCAGATTTTTCAGTCTTAGTTAAACCGAGTTCAAAATTCTAATTTATTCCTTAATAGTATATTAAAATAAGTAACTAAAACTGGAAATAAGAAATTGTTAACTGATATAAACTTTCTAAAACAAAAACAAAATGACATAATTTAAGGGAAAGTTAATCGTGGTGAGTATTTAAACGTATAGGTTTATGTAAAATTTTATATATGTTTATAAATACATTTTTTTATTTAAAATTGGATCATTATATAGCTATATATATATATATATATATATATATATATATATATATATATATATATTTACATATATATATATATATATATATATATATTTATTTATTTATTTATTTATACATATTTTGTCTTGACGCAGTTTTGAAACACCAAGTATCCTTGTAAATTAAAAACTATGATTTCAATGTAAGTATAATAAAAACTTTAACAAAAGAGATGTAGATAAGTGAGGTAAAAGGAAAATAAATACTTTAAGTGAACCTGATCACAAATAAAAATATTATATATATATATATATATGCCTATATATAACATTGCAACACTGTTTTCTTGTATTCACTTATCACTTTCACCATATGTACTAAAACAATAATCTTACTTGGTATTTATGCGAGTTAACTTTCAAAGATTGATAGTATCTCCATTATCGAGCATCACTGACCGTGGGTTGTAGTAGACGATCTACCACAACCACCGGTCATAGGTGCTATGATATAGTCAATCATATACTGAAAGTGATATATATATGTATATATATATATATATATATATATATATATATATGAGAAGAGACGAAATATTATCCTCTGGAAATAAAATTTATATCTTTTAAATCAACGTTGAATAAAAAACAGATACCACAAAATTTATTAAAACTATACACAGGCAAGTCCTTAAAGAGAAATAACACTATCGCTGTTAATCGTAACCGCTGGTATTAATGTACTCACTTTGCTGAACAACACCCTACGTTTCCTTTTCTTATGCCCAGCTGTTGGTGTTTGTTGTCGGGACTGGTCGTCGTCATGGTCGTCTTCCATTTCTTCTTCTATTTCCTGTTCCGCTTTGAGATGGTCCGAGTCCGGCGGGGTGCTGAGAAGAAGACTCCTGCTTCCTGTTTCTGTGACGTCTGTCGCTCCTGGCGACGTGCTGTCTGGACTCGCTTGCTGTTGTGGTCCTGTCAGTCCTGCCAATGAAATATATTTTATTTAATTATTTATTTTAAAACAAGTGCAATTATTATGATACTCGCAAACATTTTGATTCGTTTTTTTAAACTTATTGGCATCTTTCATTAAATACAGTTCTTTGAAGGGCAAATTAAAAATATCGCTTGAGAATAAATGAGAAAAACCTCATTTGAGAATACGAAGAGAAATAAATACCATTTTTTACTTTGTTAAATCCTAATGTACCTTTCGATTACAAAGAAATCAGCTTCAAATGAGCTGTATAATATAATTTTCATATTCAATAAAAATATAGCCTACATGTAGAGCTATATATGATAGATGTAGTTCTATATGGACATTGTAATATAGTCTATGTAATTTGATAATAGTGTATTATATATGTATTATTGTTACAATTATAATAAATTGTAATTAGTCTACAAATTATTATATGAGTCTACCTTATATTTATATATATAAATATATATATATATATATATATATAAATAAATAAATATATATATATATATATATATATATATATATATATATATATATATATATATAAATATAAATGTAAATATAAATATATTTATTATATTATATATAATAATATATATAAATATATATGTATATATATATTATATATATATATATAAATATATATATATATATATATATATATATATATATATACATACTATTGTAACTGAATTGCAGGTATTTTTGCAACAGTTCATCTGAAGATGATTGCTTTTCAAATTAAATATACTGGATTTAAATAAATAGAAAAAGTTAGTTTGGGTTCAAGGGGTTTACTTATTTATTAAAATAGATTAAAGTTTTTAAAATAAAATATTTGAAGAGATGTTGGAAACTTTAGCCATAAATTTTTCGTGCTAGAAATTCTAGGAAAAATGTTCATACATCAGAAACAAATATGTATATATATATAATAATTCGTATAAGCATAATTCGTAAACATAATGTCTACATACATATTTTTTTGATAAACTAATGGAACCAGTTCCTCAGTCTTTAAAATGCCCCCATTTGGAACCAGTTCTCTCGATTGTACTGGGTACTTAATATTGAAATTACTTCAATGCTGATGGAGAGCCCCGTCATCATCTTACACCAGAAGTGGCTTCAACTCAAAGTATAATTTATTTGCCTAACGAGCATTCACATCCTAAAGAAGACCGCGTTTGTAATCTGTAGTCTCTATTGAATTGAAAATAAAGTGTAACAGAGGGGTTGGAACGAGAGGGGTGCAGTGACAATTGGTAAGCGATCTATCACATGTCATTGGGGGTAGTTTTGTGGCAGCTGAATCTAGATGATATGAAAGTCCTATTACCAACAGCTGCTGTCCGACCAATCCAGTGTATTCAGGGGCGTGATTTTCATTGTTACCTTTCACGAGTCTCGCTGTAATTTAGCTTGTCATCCGTGTAAATCTCGCCATTTTTATTTCACTATTCGGAATCGATCTTGGTTGTAATCTCGAATGACTAGGCGGATCTTGTGTAGGCGCTCTACTGGAATCTAGTAGGGGAAGAACGTAAATAGATTTCTATGGTCAGCTTTGCATGTCACATCTTTTACCGAAAAGAAAGACGCAAATTTCAATACGGTATTTAGGTATATTACTTTTAGCAGCTGTTTGGTGGCTGGGATTATCCCGCTAGAAGCGTCATAAAGTTGTTTTTTAATGTCTTACTGACTAGAAAAATTATTTTCAATTGTAACGGGTTTCACAATAATTTCAAATTGTCATAGTTAAATTTAAATATAGCTTTAAGACAGTTTTCCCATTATTTGACAGTTAAATGAAAGCTGGTAATAAATATAACTACACAATGTACGAACAATTCTTCAGTTTTCGTAACCTTCTATGGCCGCATATTTAAGAAATATGGAGTGATTCATATGTAACTCATGATTTTAATTTGTCCATTATTCGATTGGGAATACGCCGAATGGTTTAATTTGCCTATCAAATGACGCAGGAGGCCTTGGACCTCTGATTGCATGTCGCGCATTTATCAGCAGAGAAATTGCTGATACTGAGTTTGATGCGCAGTATAAGCATTGAGAATCGTGGGTCCAATGTTTGTCCATGGTACAGTGAACACTGAATTTACCGACGCATTTTCAGTTAATCCGTTGAACAGTTGGATGCAACTGAGCTGAATCAAGGGTACTTTCAACAGGACAGTGTCACTTGCCATACGTCACGTGAGTCTATGGCTTTGATCCAAAGGTACTTTGAAGACCGCATAGTTTCCAGGTATTTGTGGCCGCCAACATCACCGGACTTGACCACACCAGACTTCTTCCTGAGGTTATCTGAATCGAAGAGTCTACGCTATTAGCCTTTGGGCTTTAGGCGATCTGATTTACAATATTACACTTGAAAACAACAGTATTGACAGCGTAACGTTTCAGCAAACTGCCAAAAACATGGAACCATGTGTTCAGCTGTGCCTAGAAGAGGACGACATTTACAACTCAATGATTTACGACCAATTTATCTCCCATATATTGTGCACATTTAAGACACATTAACACGTTACTTGTATTTTTTTTTCTTAAAATAAACATAAATTGAAAATAATGAGTTTTATATTAAACTCAGCGTCTAATCACTGTACAGACTATGTACTATGTAGGACACCAAGAGAAAATCTCTGTAACAGTGTACTAAACAAACTTTTAAAGACGTCTCGCTTGATAATATTGATTCATGTAATTGTAGCTTTTCTCTTCCAATTTGACTAAAGACCTTATTTCCTGCAAAACATTAATCCCACTTCCTAAATAAATTCCGCTTTGTGCACATGGAATACTTACAACTAATGTCATTGAAGGCTATTTACATTTGAATGTATTTAAATTAGGATATAATTAATTTTAATAATTTTGTCAAAGTTTAGGTATTAAGTTTGCATAAAACCCAGTGATTCTAAATTATTATCTAATTTTGTTTACTGAAATGAGTATTTTCAATTTTCTTAGAAATAATTAAAAAATACGTTTGTTGAAACTAAAATTTTAGCAAAAATCCTGGTTTTATCAACTACAAAGGTAATAGTTGACTTTTTATTCAAGCCGTACATGCTAAATTGCCGACTGATTAAAATAGTAGTAGAAAATGTAGCTTCATATTTCTTAAGACGTGTCAAGTATATTTAAAACCTTAAAACCTAAAATTTTATCTGTTGGTATATTTTGTTGTAGAAACATCACAATGTAAATTATATTCGTATTTTAACACATATTAGAGAAAACAATCTAGTACAAAAGAAACGGGCTATTCTTTGTTGTCAAATATTCTTCAATGTTTTCGATTACAAACAACAATAAAACTCTTCAAAGACAATTTGTTTCAACATCTAATTGATTGTGGAATATATCTAAATAAATGTTTCGTCGTCAACTAATTGCTGTTATCCTTTATGTAGTTTTATAATGATCAGTTAAAAGACTCTCATTGCCTGCGAGGGGTAGGACTGTTTCGTGAATTAAATAGGGATATAAAGGGCACTAGTACAGAGTATAGAGAGGGAAAGAGAAAATCATCATGAGTAGACTGTCATATCTTGTATCTCTCTCTCTCTCAGAGTATTAAATTGGTGGTTACCCTTACCATTGTAAGTTCGGCATCTACCTATTACCCGTTGCATCTACCTATCATAAAGTTCCACCTTAGATCACCCGTTGTAAGCATAAAGTGGGGGCTTAGTAATGTCCATTGTAAGTGATAAAGTGGCAGCTTCCCATTACCCGCTAAGAGTTATAATGTTGCAGCTTCTATTACCCGTTAAAGTCATAAAGTTTCAACCTCCCATTACCTACTATAAGTCGTAATGCTACAGTTTCCATCGCCCGTTGTGAGTCATAAAGTGGTGGCTTCCCATTAACCACTGTAAATCATGTTGCAGCTTCCATCGCTCGTTGTAAATCGTAAGTGGCAACTTCCAATTACCCACTAAGAGTTATAATGTTGCAGCTTCTATTACCCGTTGTAACTCATAAAGTTGCAGCTTTCAATTAACCACTGTAAATCATAATGTCACAGCTTTGATTACTCTTTGTAAGTCATAAAGTGGCAGTTTCCCATTAACTACTGTAAATCATAATGTCACAGCTTCGATTACTCGTTGTAAGTCATGAAGTGGCAGCTTCCCATCAACCACTGTAAATCATTACAATAAAAATATTGAAAAGAACCCCAATACCACAAAAATAATCAAAAATAACAAATAAGACAAGTTACTTAAGATTAAACCCTTATGTACATTTCGATGACCATGTCATCATCATCAGAGGGTCTAGTTACAAAACACAATCTAGCACACAAGAAGTTACAAACTAAAATAGATTTTAGTTTGTAACTTCTTGTGTGCTAGATTGTGTTTTGTAACTAGACCCTCTGATGATGATGACATGGTCATCGAAATGTACATAAGGGTTTAATCTTAAGTAACTTGTCTTATTTGTTATTTTTGATTATTTTTGTGGTATTGGGGTTCTTTTCAATATTTTTATTGTAATATATTGTACCACTGTGCTCTTGATATTGTGCACTGTAAATCATAATGTCACAGATTCGATTACTCGTTGTAAGTCATAAAGTGGTAGCTTCCAATTGATCACTGTAAATCATAATGCGACAGCTTCCATCACCCGTTGTGAGTCGTAAAGTGGCAACTTCCCATTAACCACTGTAATTCATAATGTCACAGATTCGATTACTCGTTGTAAGTCTTAAAGTGGCAACTTCCTATCAACCACTGTAAATCGTAATGTTGCAGCTTCTATTACTCGTTGTAAGTCATTAAGTGGCAGCTTCCAATTGACCACTGTAAATCATAATGTCACAGCTTTGATTACTCTTTGTAAGTCATTAAGTGGCAGTTTCCCATTAACCACTGTAAATCATGTCACAGCTTCGATTACTCGTTGTAAGTCATAAAGTGGCAACTTCCCCTTAGGCACTATAAGTCATATTGTTGCAGCTTCCATCGCTTGTTGTAAACCATAATTAGCAGCTTCCCATTACTCAGTAAAAGTTATAATGTTGCAGCTTCCATTACCTGTTGTGAGTCGTAAAGTGGCGGCCTCCTATTGCAAATTTGTAAGTGGTAAACTGGCATCTTCTCATTACCCCCTGTAATACATTATGTCACAGTTTCCATTACCCTTTGTAAGTTATAATGTGGCGGCTTCTTATTACCCGTTGTAAGTGATAACTTTGCAGCCTCCATTACTGGTTGTAAGTAATAAAGTGGCAGCTTTAACTATCCACTGTAATACATTATGTCACAGTTTCCACTACCCGTTGTAAGTTATAAAGTAGCGGCCACCCGATATGGCATTTTTATTGATTTCCTAAATATTTTAATATTATACATAAGGGCTGTTTCAATAGTCCTTTACCGATCTTTTTGTATTTAATTTGCTTTAGTAGGGTTTCCTTTTACATATATTTTGTTCAAAATTACAACCTATTTCAAATAAAACAAAATGTAGACCGTTTGTAAAATACGTAACAAATATATTTCGAAAATAGTGATAAACTTTGATTTACCGTTTTAATTAACAGTTGATAAGAGAACATGTAACTTTCAAATTTCAATCAATTTTAAGATAATTGCTAAAATCAAGTGGGATGTATCTACAGTTCCTGGAGCATAATCTGGTCTAAATTAAGAAACCTATTACAAACATGTACGTTTATTGAAGAAATACAATAGGCTGGCAATGTTATCAAACTAACACATGTTAAAGATAATACAACAAATTATCTCTTAATTAAAACCTGTAACTTTATTTTTTTTATACTTACGTAACGAAAAATAACAAAGCTGCAGATATTTCAACATGATCGACAATGGTATATTTTAAAATCTTATATAATATCGTTTATTTTAGTTTTCTTAATAACGTAATTTATTAGATATACTGGCTAGATTTACTACCGAATTGGCCGTAATAAATTGATAAATATATAATCTTCATATATAATAAATTTCTCAATGATATCTTATTGTGGAAGAGCTACGTTGGAACTGATAAGAATTTAGGATTTTATAAATATCTTAATTAAATTAATGTTCGTCATATATTGGAACTACTGTTATTATTAATAAATAATTTTAATTAATTTATTACCGACCTAAGATAAAACACTAAAAGGACTCAGTAATTATTTTATTTCTGTCCAAGTTTTAAAAAATGAACCGTCTAAAATATATACTTACTACCAAATGATAACTCTCATTTCTTATCCACGCCTTCCTTCTTGTTTTTCCAAAAAAAAAAAATTTTTTTACTCCATTTCGTTTCGTTTCAAAATTACATCAGTCTTGAACTTTGTTACATTGTTTTGTGGTCACAAGTCTTTCAGACTCACAATTTGGACAGAATAGCTCAAGTTAAAATGTAGGCCTATATAAGGCTGATGTGTGTTTAACTTAAGTATGGATTGCTCTCTTTATCAGAAGAGGAAAAGTTAATACTCGGCTTCAGACATTGCTAAAGAGGTTGATTCTAAAAAGAAAGTTGTGTGGAGTTTTTTGAAAAAGGTAATTTTTCAGATTAAAATTAGTTTAAAATTAAAATTCATCTAAGAATATTTAGAGGTTTTAAAATAACACAAAAAACTAATCTTTTAACAATATTGTAACAAATTAAGTGCATAAAAAACGAAATTGATTGTATTTTTTAAAAAATTGATAGATCCATTGCCAACCTAGTTGTAGTTTGTTGAATGTGACGTAGATCCTACTGTTCACCGAAAACTCAAGTCAAACTAGTTCATTAAAAAACAAGAACGCGAAAGATAATGTAAAGAAAGGGCGAATAACCTTTACCTTTAAAATGAGCTCTAGTTTAAGTCGCTACCATAGGCAAAAGAGTTCTTATAAAAACAAAGTGTTACGCTTTATTTTCTCAAAGGAAACATTCGAATACTCTGTTGCCTGCTTTGTGCTCTCTGTGTAACGGGATGGTGTTTTAGTCCGGCGTAGCTCTTTAAGTTTATTCCTCGTACAATTCACATCAACTGGGAAATAAAAGTGAAAAAGTAGCAAGTGACGCTATTGAAAAGGTTTATTATTACTTAGATATGATCGCGGTTTTGAAGATGGTTGCCCGTTGTTGCACGATATTGTTGCGTGTCAGTCGAGTACGACCACACGCCAGTTCATTGTTTCACGGATCGATATATTCACTTATTGCGGCACTTAGCCCTTATCCACATACTTTCCGTTTCATGTTGTCAGATTGTTATCGTCTATACGGGAATTGTAAATCACTCTTACTGTAGAAAAATAAATATATTTCAAAATACATACTGTGGCGTTGGAGCTCCAAAAAGACTTTGTTGGACGTATTTATTGTCCAGCATAATATCAAGTTAACTATGAGAATGGTGCTGAAATTATTTTACGCTCTAAACAAGTGAAGGTTTGAAAAAAGTCTTCAAACAAACTTAAAAGTCAACGTAATTTTCGCTTGATTAGAAATCTACGTTTTACAGATGATCAAGCGTTAACAGTGGTGCACCGGCCATTCCTATAAAAGACAAAAATACGCTCGTCATCCTTCAGTAGAAAAGGTATAGTGCGCAGCGCCGTTTATAAATTTAATAAATATTATAATAGGCACTATTAATACATTTTTAGTTTAGTTTGTGCTTAAAGTATTAGGAGCATTAGTTAATAAGTAAATTTAAGTTTAAATTATATTTAAATCCATCAATAGTAAAAGTATAGGGTTAGGAATAACCCTCAAAAATACACAGTTGTTGAGATTGCGGCCTAAAGTAAAACAAAGTATCCATCGATGTAACTTGATTGATTTGGGGGAATATTACAACCGAGTTTATGCCCCCCCCTCGTTGTTGATGTATTTGCCCCCTTTGACGAAATTCTTATTGCGCCGCTGAACGTTATTATCCAGTGACAAAGACAATGTTTTAAAAAATATTTAAGAGTACTGGAATACAACTTAAAAGACAATATCCCCTCCGAAAAATCAAAACATTATCATTAAGGTGGATATAGGAAAATGGCAGTTAAGGACTTCAAATATTTAGGTATAACCAAATAATAAAAACAATGAAGTAGACCAAAGCTTCTAGAATAGAAGCAAAAATAGTAAACAGACCCCCCTCCTACGTACACCCTTTCCACGTTTATTATTGAACAGTACATTGAAAAATAGAATAAACTTTTATTAAATATTCCAAACAATAAATAACAGTGGCTGAAAAACGTTAGATATCGTCATAAAAACATAACCTAACTTTACCAACAAAGTCTTCATGAAGGACAGTAATTGTTGAAGAATTGACGTACTGTGGCATTTTTCGTTACTATAAAGTTATACTAAAAGCTACTTAGCTACAAAGTATCGATTAAGATGAAAAAATTAATATAAATAAGTTTTCTAACAACAAGAATAAGAATATAAAATTATCGAGTTAATTAGTTGACCTGTATTTTCATCTGTGACTCGTTATCAAAGATTGAATGCATTGATTGTCGTAGTGCAGAAGACGTATATCGTGTAGTGACGGAAAATTTGTTTACGTAATTATATTGAAAATAGCAAGAACGTTAATATTAGCATAGGTTTGGTTGTAAAATATTGTAAATTAAATTGTTAAGACTTAAAAGAACCGCTTATTTAACGTTTCATCAACAAAATGATTAATCAATACCTACTTTAAGTTCACATTCTCCCTATATATGTGTATATATATATATATATATATATATATATATATATATATATATATATATATATATATAACTTATATAAATATAAAATACGTTTTCTTGTTTAATAATTTAAAACAACACAGGTTATTCAAATACAAGAATATTTATTATTTTATATCCAAAGCTTTTCGTTGGCAAACAGTAGTCTACCAACATCATCAGGAATGAAAATTACAATAATAAAAATTATCATAATTACAATAATCTTGTATTATTGTAATTTTCATTCCTGATGATGTTGGTACTGTTTGCCAACGAAAAGCTTTGGATATAAAATAATAAATATTCTTGTATTTGAATAACCTGTGTTGGTTTAAAATATATATATATATATATATATATATATATATATATATATATATATATATATATATATATATATATATATATATATAAATTATGAAATATGTATTCTTGTGAATTAATAAAAAAACTAAGTCAAAATACAAATACAAGAATTATAATTGAATTTACAATTCAAAGGTTTTCGTTGGCTAACAGTACCAACATCATCAGGAATATTCATCAATATTCATCAGGAATATTCCTGATGATGTTGGTACTGTTAG
>JBAIZL010000003.1:16466372-16508872 GCA_036971475.1 Prosapia bicincta
ATTGTAAACGTAAATAGATAGTAAATTTGTCTGTAAGTTTAATGTTCAATGCAATAAATATAAAGCATAGTAGCAATGTAAAGAGTAATAAACCCTTCATATAGTTTTATACTCTCTCATGATGATGCTAACTGTATTAACGAAATAATAGAGCGGTTAAGTTAACAGTATGATTTAATTATTTTTCTCTTCTAATGCAGTAATTCATGTTTCAGTTGTTGGCAAATATACCGTACTAGTCATAACAAACCAGTTCTAAAATGTGTCAGCCTTCTTTGTCGTCTTCCTCTCCTTTCATTTATTTCTCGTTGTCGGCTTGTATTAAAAATACCAAGGCTACGATGCCTCTCATTATCTATTTCGGGAACTTAATCTGTACAAAGGTTTTTCTACCATAGTTGTTTTTACCTCCTATATATCTTCATCTGAATTTGAGATGTGTTGCGTATGCTGAAATACTAGAAGAATTGAGACATAGAACGGAGAGAGAGAGAGAGAGAGAAAGTAAGTACTATAAAGATAAGAAAACCGAAATAACAATGACATATAATTAGAAAAGACCTTGAGTAATTTTTAATACAAGCTATACTGCAAGAAAAAGTGCCTGGAAGGAGAGTGGTTGAACAAAGTAGGATATAATTGCTGAAAAATACTTTTTTGTCTAAGGTTTTAAACTTTTTACGTTGTAATTTTATTTTAAACTTTTGATTGAAACGTCTAAAAATAATGCGTTGCTTTTTATGCTGATATCGTTGAAAGAATAAAACCAAATTACTAAAAGGGTTTAAGGAACGATATTGATATAGTATTTATCCAAAACGTGACTTATAGAAATCCATTAAAATTTGTTAAAGGAGAAAATGCTGGTAACGGTGGTATGAATGTTTAGAAGCCGGTAAGATATTAGGTCGCCTGAAGACTTATGGTAGGCCTACATCCTTTTAGCACAGTCTGTATAAATATGGTGAACTGTGAATTGACATTTAGGTTTGGTGTTAAATATTTAAGTAGTTCCAAATACTGTCACCAGGGTGGTTTTCTGCTCCTACCAGTATCATTGGGTATCTAACCATTGAAATGGTTGATTGTTATTAGAAATGGATATATTAAATTAGCTAGTGTTTTATCAAACACGAATTATTTTTTTAGTATCTCAACAGTTTAATGTATTACATAATGTGTAAATTAAGCTTTACAAATGACCTCCAAATCCACAAATCCTTATACATTTGATTCATCAGCTGTTTAATAAACCTAGCATCATCCAGCATCAATCACTGCTAACGCGATTAAAGTATTTCACCAGCGTCTTAATTAAAATCGGGCGTGACAACAAGATGGCGGCCACTAAAACAGCTGTTAGGCTTGATCGATGTTACAATTAGTGCTAATCTTAGGTCTTTTAACACCATTCACCCCTTTATCGAGGGTGTCAGCGGGGGCCAATTCAAATAACATTAATCCTAGACTATACCGCATGATGAAATCTAATTCGATTGAGATTAAAATAGTCGATGTTACCAAAGCATTATGCAAAACAAATTTTTAATTTTAAAATACTGTGTGGGAAAATGGACAGTTCGTAATGTAGAGAATTTGTGTAACTAACATTTTCTCACACTATAAAATATTTAAATTAAAAGAAATAATAAAAAGTGTCAAAAACCCTCATTAATACTTAATACGAAAATAAACCCCTCCATCTGTAAGGGATGGAAAATAAAAATAAATTAACCTCCTTTAAATTTTAAAACTCGCAATGTTTGAGTTGTACATCCAAGGTTTGTTAATGTTACTAATTTATCAATTTACTTGGAAAAAACCAATACTTAGAGATATTCATCAGTAGACGCTTTTCGCATTTGGTTAGTGAATGCAGTTGTTTAAATGTTGACACGAAGCATTGAATAATGCACTGATAAAGTGAGAAACGCGTCTTCTGAAAAATATCAATAGTATTAAATTAATAAAAAAGCTTTTTTGACAAGTAAATTATTTACAAAAGGTTAAATTTTAACTTTAGTTTGTTACAATAAATATGTTAATAATACAAATCAATTACTCAAATGATAAACCCATTGAAAAATAATAAACGTAGCCATGTTTCTTTTAATTAATTAACCCTTTAGCACTGTTCAACTTGTAATGTTCGTGTAATTCGTCATAATCATCATCATCTTCTTCTTCTTCGACGTCGTCGTCGTGGTCATCATCATCATCATCGTTGTCGTTGTCATCACCATCATCGTCGTCGTAGCCGTAATCCTTATCATCGTCGTCGTCGTCATCATCATCATATAATTACTTAGTGACGCTCTGGAAATCTTTAAATCACACACATCGACATAATCATTATCATCTTCTTCGTCGTCGTCTTCATTGTAGTTATCATCATCATCATCATTGTCATGGTCGTCGTCGTCTTAATCATCATCACCATCATCGTCGTCGTCTTCGTTATCTCTCTTCGTTATCATCATCCAATTACTTAATGACGCTCAGGAGAGCTTTAACGAAAGTGCTTAATGGATAATTCGAACAAAATAAACGACATCACGCATTATATCTAATAATTTACTTTAACTGAAAATGAAAAGCTATTACAAGTTTCTTCAAAGCACACTACTTGTAATATATTATGATATACCAATAAGAAGTAGAAAAAAAAAGCGGAATCTCTTAAAGTTACTACTTCTGCGTAACCACAACTCACCTCTGAGTTCTGTTAGAGAATTGGTCCAGTGGTGTTGAAGGTCGTGGTTTTGGAGGTGGTGATTTTGGAAGAGAAGACTATGTGGGCCGAGTGTGGTCAAATCCGGAGCTGCAAAATAAGAATGTTCATTAAGAATATAAAAGTATTTGTTTTAAGACTAATCTAATTATTTAAGGAACCGTATAATTTATTACATGGTATAAAACAGTTTTACAGAATCATGAACTGAAATTTGTATACAGACATGTTGTATTTCCTTTTTTTTAATTCGGAAATTTACTTTATGCAACTGTGAAGTTGTAGAAGTAATCCCTAGGCTAACGTGTTTAAAATATACACTTGATATTTTGTGCTTAACCTCTAAATGTGTACTGCTTTAACAGGAAGTGCATGTTGGTTACCAATAATAAAGTCTGAAATCATATCGAAAACTAAAATGGGGCATTAATAATAACTCCCTTATAACATGAAATATTTTTTGAATTTGCTCATAATAATTTCCATCTTAAAACCAGCAAATTTAATTAGTATATTGGAAAATTATTAACCTAATTTTATTAGCAATAAAATTTTACTTAGTTGGCTAATTTATTGTATTATTTAGAAGATAGTTAGCTAAGAGATTACTAAGCAGAAATATTTTATATTAACCATACTTATACTCGCAGAGATTATGGTTAAATAAAAGCGTTTACTTGCGAGTCAGGTACAACTATTTATTTATACAGGCAACGTTTCTATAACGGATATGATATCGTCATCAGGCCTTATTCCTCCTGCATTCTATTAAAAAATAGCCCTTAGTAGGCTATATTACGGCTAAGTATTGAAGGTTAGTAAAATATAACTATAGCATTTATGTTTTCTTAAACTCACAGCACCTTTGGCCATGTGTACTAGCGATAAACTAAATCATATGAAAACTTATTCAATGTATCAACAGATATCAATAAAACTGTTGTTTTATTTAAAGGAAAATACAAAATAATTAAACATTATACCAAATCTAAACAATTTTCTTAAGAGATGAGCTGTTCAAGGTTTAATATAATGTTAATTAAATTTAATGTAACTAAATCAATTTTGACTCTCCTTTCATTAAAAATACAAGTTTGTTGATAGCTTTGCGAATAAATACAATACTTTTAAAGTATCCACAGGTGACTTATTTGAAAACCAAGAGGTGCGAGGACTTTGACACGGTTTTGCAAGAGTCAATCGGCCGGCAGCTTGAAAAGCGCTATCCCGTAACTTTACCGAATATAATTATAGTCAACAAAAGGAAAATTTACGCAAATCTAGGCTCAACAGCCAATAGCATGGGGAACAGGAATAGAATAGCAATATTACAAACTGCACGGAGAAATCGAGATCCACGTGCATAATAATTACGCCACGTTTTAGAGGCCATGATTTACATCTAAGCCCAAAATATGGCTTTATCTCTATTATAATTATATGAGCCGAAACGGTACTTAAACGCAGGAGGCTTTTGCGACGTGTATGTATAGACGGACGATAAAAGACACAGGGTGTAATTAACAGGTGAATGGATATGAAGACAGAGACCTAAGCAACATAAAATCCTGGAATGCGAATACTTAAGCCACGTAATAACAAGCAAGCATTCGTAATGAATTGACATTAAGTGGAAAATCATTAAATCGGCGACAACTGGAAGAGGTGTCTTTTTGCTGAGGTGTCTACAAATCGTTTTCAACCAATATTACAGAATTGTTTCGGGCAGGGTTACCTATGTTAATTCTGGTAAACGTACGTAACTCATGGGAACTGGAAGAGGACACATGGTGCCATGATCCTCCCTTACATTTCGCCAGGATATTTATGTCCTTTCATTACTCAGCCAGAATTCGCAACCATTTCATATACTTCTTAGACGTTATTAGTCTTACTGGAGCAGGTAAAGGATGCGCACCCCTCTTCATCCAGGTTGCGAACAGGTCTACTTCAGGTAAGAAACCTTTCCCACGCGATACCATGTACCCAGGACCTGGGTATCATTATTTCATTTCCTTAGCACAATCTAATTTCCAAAAGGTTTCATCTTCCTACATTAATCATAATTACCTATATGATTATCTATGACAATTACCTATATTAATAAATTTTTTAATGCTTGTTTGTGTTCGTCAATATTTATTTATACCTTATCTTATAAGATAGTTTTCAATTTGTGTATGATTGTAGCCTATTTCTTTTACCTCTTTGTTCGTTAGTTTCTATGATATCCTCCCTTTTCTGAAGCAAATTTGAGTCTATTCTCAAAATGGCCAGCCCGTAGAATGTCCTATAACCTATTTCCTGTGAGCTATTGTCCAAATCATTCGGCAACAATACTTTCTGTAGCTAACCCGATAGAGAGTGGGTTCACTTCAGGTCCCTGAGCCTACGTACTTGATGCCATGGTCTTCCCTCTAAACTCCACGGTAGGTTCATTTTCCTACCTTAATGCTACCTATATTCCTAATCGCTTGTGAGAGAAACCTGCCAATCGCAATCCTCTTCTACACTTTAGAGTCAATAATAATCTCACTAGCCGAAGTACACAAAAAATAGTCAGGCAAATTGATCCCTTAAAATCATAGAAAATTTACAGTCGAAATAGCTTCAAAAAATTTGTCGTGTAAAATGGTTTTAAGTAGGGTAGCAAAAACCACAAGCGGTGAAATGATTATTTTAAAAAGGCTTTTGTTTCGTAGAAATGATAATTAATAATTTCATTATTAATATCTTTACAGTTCAATATCTTTAAAATAACTAAATTTATAATCCATTTTTTTGTTTAAAACCTATAAAAAATTAATTACAAAACCTTTACAAAAAACAACAATTTCAAGTAGGCCTAATCTATAGAGAACTAGCGACAAATTATAAAACAGTCATTTACTAAACAGGTCATATTTTTCTTTTTCTTCTTTGGTACTGAAGTAAATATTTACTTTATATTTTTTCATTAATAAAGAAGGAACAAAAAAAAATTATCTTGAGATTATTTGATTACCTGCAGTATTTGGTGGCATTCCTGGGTTGGGGTCAGGTTGGCCAGGGTTGACTTTGGCGTCGTTCAAATCCAAAATGTCGCAGATGTGGAAACCGGATGATCTGGCTTGTGAAGGCATTTTCATACTGTCCAAAAGCCTGTAACAGAAATAGCACAGAATTTTAATACACGATATTTTTTTTTTTTTTGTTTGTTTGAAAAGAATAGACTCTTTAGCCCAAGTGTTAGTGTTTTTAAAGAATGGGAGTTGTTTTCAAAGAAAGGTCAACACTTTAGGATGTAAGCGTTTATTATTTATTTTTCTGGATGCAAATTGTTACAAAAAAAATATGTTCCAGATAGAAACAGTTGAAAAACTATATTTTTTAGAAAACAAATTCAAAGTAAAAATAGTCTAAATAATAGCAGTCAATTATAATTTTGTACACATAAATTTGAAGCAAAATAATTCTTTGGGAGTAAGACTTTTTAGGATGGAGTAAAAGCATATACTATAAAGACTAGCGAAGGGGAACTTATTGTCCAAATATTTCCGATACGCTGCCTATAATGATGACTGACAAAGCTAAAAACTGCTTTCATTTACATTTAGAAATTATTTGGAGGTTAGGCCTATATTAAAATCATTTACAAAAGCAACAGCCTGTGTATTTAGAAATATCGTAAAGTTATTTGAATGAATTAGCTAACAACTATGTATGATTTCATTCATGGAGCTGTTTTTATTATTATTAGGTTAGATTATTTTGTGTATTTTGCAAAAATAGGCTATGTCAAAATGTGACCATACAGTATTGTTATTTATCAGTTAATTAAAACACTTTTTTTAATAATGAACTCAATATAATGATGACTTATATATTTTAAATTAACCTAAATAGCGTTATTAGCATAAAAGTGAAAATTTTCTAAAGGGTGTCGCAACATTTCAAAGAACATTTCAATTGTATTCGTTTAATCAAACATTTTAGCAAGGTTATTTATTTATAACTACAAATCATTTAATTTTTAAAATTTGTAACCTATATGTAAATATTTTAACTACATTTTTCATTAGAGGTTTTATGTCTATCATCCATGCCCAGATCTCGTATATGTTTTAAAATTTTTGCTTCTAAAGACTTATATTGTACTGCACATTTAAGCCTAAACAGAATATTTATTTTCTTTAACATATTATTTCTCTATTTGTTCGGATATTTTTAATTTAAACCTTTTCTGAAGTATGTTTTTTCATAACTCAATTATTTGTAAATGTTAAAAAAAAATTATTTATCTAGATTAGATTAAAAAAATCTGCTTGTTTATCCTATATCCATTCAGATTTAATATAAGTAGGAATAACAAAAGCTTGCTAATATGCCGACGGGCGTTGGGCTGCATACAAAAGATTTATATGGAACAAAGTTAATTTGACACGCGATGTTGGGTGTGTGGATATTTAGGGCTGGACTGACGGAAGCTTGCTGCGATGACAGATGACCGGCGTTGTCTCATTTCGGTAATGTTCTCTTGTAAAACACGCGGAAGTTGGTTTCATGCTCGTATCACATTGCAGCGTAATACCCATCGGTTGCAGCGATACGATTCCCTGTAAGCTGTTTGGGAGGTGAAGGCTTTCTCCAGCGCATTAATATATCTTCGTGTCGTTTTGTTGCACATTTGTTTTCATCAATGACAACCACAGACTAGTAGGCCTACTAAGCGTTTAACCTATCAAGCAACCAGTACAATGCGCAGTTTGTCGAAGGTGCTTTTTATTTACCTATTTGCAAAAATGTCACTGGCTTATAAATGGAAATATGAAGACATGCATAATATGACAATTAAACTCATGATTCCGTTAAAAAAACTCGGAATAAAGATAAATAAAAAAAAAACTTAATAAAAAAAAAGTAGTTAATCGTTCACTTTATAAATGAAAACGTTAGCATTTGATTAGGAAATAAGTTCCTTTAAATTGTTATTCTTAGTGAACTATACTTCTTCTGCTTTATTACGAAAATTTTACTTAGTACCTTATTGTATTAAATACTTGTATCTGTAGTGGGATAAGAAGGCCTAATATCACATTTTGACTAAACAATCAGACCTATAATACAGAATGTAATATTACTTAACAACCTAACCTACAATACAGCAATATAACTTAACAACCTAACCTACAATACAGCAATATAACTTAAAAATGTAACCTATAATACAGAAAGTAATATGCTATAACTTAACAACCTAACCTACAGTACAGCAATACAACTTAAAAACCTAACCTACTATACAGAAAGTAATAGGCTACCTATAATTTAACAACCTAATTTACATTACAGCAACATAACTTAAAAACCTAACCTATAATACAGAAAGTAATATACCTTGAGAACCTAACCTACAATACAGAAAGTAACATAACTTAAGAACTTAATCTACAATACAGAAAATAATATAACTTAAGAATCTAAACTACAATACAGAAATTAATATTACTTAAAACGCCTAACGAAAAATACAAAATGTAATATAACTTAGGCCTGACAACCTAGCCTGCAATACAGAAATTAATCAACATTAACAAGCTAACCTACAATTCAGAATATAACATAACTCATCAACCTAACTTAAAACACAGAAAGTAAATTAACTTATAAGTAATAAAAACAAATATTATAGGTTATTATATTTAATTTAATCAAATAAAGGCCTACGATATTTCTAAAAATATAGGAAATTGTATTTGAAAATTATATAAACATAACCATAATAGCCTTCATTTAAATACGAAAACAATTTTAACTTTAACCAACACCATTATATTCGCCGAATTTGGTTTTCCCAAGCTTTTGGGTCAAATTGTTCACTTTTGGAAATACCTTAGATGCGATATGATTTAGGCCCTTGTTTATTTCGTTCCAAAAAGTGTCAGACGCGCTTAAGAATATGTCATTTTAAAAATAGGCTACTAATTGAAGCTATCGGAAAGCAATAAAATGAATTGAGAACAATTTAAGTGTATAATTTAAAGTTATAAATACTTTTTCTTTGCTTTGCATACTTAATTACATGAACTACAATTGTAAGGTAAAAATGAATTCTTCAAAAGGAAATTTAATCAAAAGTAATAGTTTTTGTGAACCTTGAACGTAATAAAAAGGAATAGGCTATTCGTGTAAGCTACTTTTTAGGGAGTGTCGCATAGTATTTGGCTGAGCCCTGGAGCGACATAATGTGAGAAAGTGAAAAGAAATACTCTTTACAAGGTTTGGAAGAGAAGAAGCGAATAAAGTTGGTTTAGAAAGAATTGCTGTAGAAAGAAATATACCAAAATAATTATGAATATGAAAATATAATACGAAGGTGTGATTAATAATTCATTATCTAATAAATGATATAGTGGAAGCTAGGCAGCGGGATGAGCATATAAGACTACTGTAGAATGTATAGTAAGAGGAAAGAAATGTTACAAGAAAGAGATCGAAGAAACTTGTTGGCGTCAAACTGAATGAACGGAAAAAATATAACGAACAAAAAGTAAATAGTAACAACAATTCCGATAAATAGAAATTATATAAAATTTTGAAATATCTTTTGAAAATCAAGTACGGTATTGAAAATAACTCAAAAATCAATCCTCTTTTGGAAAATTTCCCTATTTTCAAAATTATAATTATGTAACAGTATTTTGTAGTTGATACCTGAAAGATGTAAAATACTGTAGTTTTTAAATGCTTTTTAACAAAATTAATAGACGATATTTTCATCGAGGATCATTATAACTTGTTTAAAATCTTATTTAAATCCATCCAAACCAACGTTGTTCCTCTTTTTACAAGGGAACGTAACAAATAGACGTCCCTTTATTGCAACGAAGAAGTAATTTTATTCACAATTTATCGTGTTATTTTTTGACAACAATAAAACCTTATGTTTAAATCCACAAGATGACAAAGTGGACCTGTGCTTCAAAACTTTATGCTGAGTGTACGTTAGGAGGTGTTGTATATTTACAGTGAGTAGGACCTTATGCAGATGTATTTTACACAACGAAAGATCTGAAAACTCAGATTCAAACAACACAAGTAGGTCACTGTTTTATCAGCTAATGCGGGAATAGACAGGGAGGGAGTCAGATCAACTCTACAGTTTGGCAACGGTTACCAAGATAATTCTTAAATTTAATAAACGATCGATAGATGCAAACATTTATTCACATACACCACATCCAGTAGGTAAAAATGTCAGCGGTGATATGGTCGCGAAAAATATATAATTAAAAACTATGCTGATTTGTAAACCAAAATGTCTAGAAGAAGAGTTTGAACTGTTGGGTAAACGTATCTAGGTATGAATAGAAATAGTTTTAAGTTTCCGTGCTAGCATATTTAGTCTAAAATTAAGTATAGGCTAAATATAAAGTTAGTTCTTCAGTGAACGAGTGTGTGTATATAATCTTAGAAATAACTATATGCATAAAAGTATATCGACGTACTAGAAACTCAGTAACAAATTGGGACTGTAGGTGAAAAATGACTGCTTAAACCATGATTGGCCAAGAAATACGTCACCGACATATATTGGGACCCCTCTTACAGGAACATAAATTTAAATACCTTGAATAAATTTATTTTTTTTAATGGTATTTATTTGCCGTTCCCTCGTAAACGATTTAAGTGAAACAATTATACCGGCTGATGCAGAAGGTCATCGGAATTATCAAAATAATGATAACAACTTTCTGTCACGCTCCAAAAATTATACATTTTGGAAAATAGTAATTCCCTCTTCCATGGCTCACGTAAAACGTTATCAGTTCAACGTTTCGGCTTTATTTTTTTTGACATATTAGCTCTCAAATAGCCTCGAAAGGTAATTAAAGTTGCTACTGACTCCCACAAAATTACAAATTTTGAAACATTCACCTTTAACAAGACACTATTAGCACCACGGTATCCGACACACAAATTTATAGACTTATAAAACCCCCACACATCTTATTTTTTGCGGTAGTTAATGGCATAATTGCTCAAAAGGACGAAACAAGCACTTACAGACCCTACTCCACGCACAAACAGAAAATATTGCATTTAACATTTAGGCCTACACACCTTTTATTTCTAACTCTGGCCAAAAACCTACCGCGCGCAAAGCAGTGTTGAAGCTTACATCTTTTTTAATTTGAAATTTGTTGGGAGTCAACATCAAGTTTAATTACATTTCGAGGTATTTAGTGAGTTACAACGTCAAAACAAAATAAAGCCAAAGCGTTGAATTCGTAATGTTTTAGGTGTGCCGTGGAGGGAGAATTTTTATTTTCCAATCTTTTTTAATATTTGGAGCGTGAGCGGAAGTTTTTACAATTTCTTTCTTATTCCTGATGGTTTTCTAAATCGCCCTGTATTATTTTTTTTTGCTAAAATCCATTACGTGGTGACGAGAAATAAATGCTTTTTTAATAATTTGGAATTAATTGCACTGTTTTTATTATTGTATAGCTGCTGTTACTAATATTACTAATATTATTAACATCGTTATTCTGTCACATAATGTCTCACTGTTAGTCACACGTGCTTATACTAGTAACTTATAGGCCTATTCCTATTATAGGCTGGTGTTTGTGTCCAGCGAGGATTTCTTATACCTCGAGAAATATACGGTCTGTGAAATTTACATGAATTGCTGTTGTGAATATGGTAACATTATTTCCGACATGAGTTCCAACAGAAAATATGTCCATCATAAAATCTAATAGTAGATATGTGCAACATAATTAGGAAAAAACGAAGTTTGTCCAACATAGGTTCTAGCAGCAATTATGCCCAACAAAAGGTCCAACGGTATATATGTCCATCATAAATTCTAATAGTAGATAAGTGCATCATAATTTAGAAAACAAAATTCGTCCAACACAAGTGTAACAAAGTTCCAAAGTTAAATATGTCCATCAAAAAATATATACAATATAATTTCAAAACACTAAATTCGTCAAAAAAAAGTCATAGCAACAATTATGTTCAACATACGTTCCAACAGTATATATGTCCAAAATAAATTCTAATATTAGTAAATATGTGCAATATAATTTCCAAAAGTAAATATGCACAACATAAATTTTAATAGTAGGCATGTGCAACATCATTTCCAAAATTAAATTCTTCAAACATAAGTTCTAACTAGCACCAATTATGTCTATCATAAGTTCCAAAAGTAAATATGTGAAACATAAATTCTAATAGTAAATATGTACAACATAATTTCAAAAAAACATACATTCCAATATAAGTCCTGGCAGCAATTATGTCAAACATAAGTTCCAACAATAAATATGTCCAAAATAAATTCTGATTGTAAATATGTGCGGCATAATTTCAAAAATTAAATTCCTCAAACATAAGTTCTAGCTAGCATCGTTTATCTCTAACATAAGTTCCAAAAGTAAATATGTGAAACATTAATTCTATTAGTAAATATGTGCAACATAATCTCAAAAAACATAAATTCCAATATAAGTCCTGGCAGCAATTATGTCAAACATAAGTTCCAACAATAAATATGTCCAAAATAAATTCTGATTGTAAATATGTGCGGCATAATTTCAAAAATTAAATTCGTCAATCATAAGTTCTAGCTAGCATCAATTATCTCCAACATAAGTTACAAAAGTAAATATGTGAAACATTAATTCTATTAGTAAATATGTGCAACATAATTTCAAAAAACATAAATTCCAATACAAATTCTGGCAACAATTAGGCCTTTGTCCAGCATAGGTTCCAACAGTAAATATGTCCAAAATGAATTCTAATAGTAGTAAATATGTGCAACATAATATCGAAAACATAAATTCCAATATACATCCTGGAAGCAATTATGTCGAATATAAGTTCCAACAGTAAATATGTACAAAATAAATTTTACTAGTAAATAGGCCCAACACTAAATTTGCCCAACATATCTTTCAACAGTAAATATGTACAACATAAGTTATAACAGTAAATAAGCCTATATCCGACATACGTTCTAACAGTAAATTTACCCAAAATATCTTTCAATATTAAATATGTACAACATACGTTACAACAGTAAATAAGCCTATATCCTACATAAGGTCTGACAGTAAATTTGCCCAACATATATTTCACAGTAGGCCATAAATATATACAACATAAGTTACAACAGTAAATAACCCTTATCCGACATAAAGTCTGTCAGTAAATTCGCCCAACATAAGTTCTAACATTAAATACGTCCAACGTAAGTTCTATCAGTAACTTACTCGTTTGAGCCAGGTGTATTTCCATAATTCGGAACTGTTAACTTTCAGTATAATGGCATTAGTTCGATCATATGCTTATGGGTGTATAAATTTATAGTTTTGCTCAAACATTCATGTGCGCTTTAAAACAAACTTCATATTTGGCACAAGACGATGTTAACTAAGCAGACAACTTACATTAATCCTTAATTTAAACAACTATTTATTTTAGTAATCCCTTAGGCCTATACGAAAACATTGATGCAAACAGCAAAATTCAAATTATGCATAACAGCTAAATTAAATACATAAAAACAGGTTAAATACATTTCTATAAGAAATGTTGAAGTATCCTACAAAATCTGGTTTACGATGTAGAAATTTCTTACAACAGTTTTTGTTTCTCCAAGTGTCCTCGAATTATAATATCTTAATTGATAGTGAGTAATAAAATTTAAATGTTCCCCAATACCTGTTGTCATATATGAAATAAAAAACTATTATCTCTTGTTTGTAATTAATTTTATTGCAAATCTTAAAATCCGTTTGCTGTGTATGTTTTACAAATTATTAACTAAAGCATTTTCCTCTCCATTTAACACACTTCTTTTCACCTGCAGTGTTTCCTAGAAGGTCGCCGGTGATGAATGAAATAGGCTGAATTCCATTGAAAATGGTACGGTGACGTGAGGCGTACTCGAACCGACGGATTATGGCAGCACTTGACACTCGCACTGCAAAGCGGGCATTGTCTAAACACGTACGTCCTTGGCAACTCTATAAATCCTTGTCAAGGATCTCTTGTGTTTGAAGAGTGGTTGTAAAGGTCTACAAAGGTAATTACTTGTGGTAGGTGGTCGAAACCTAAAAATGCGGTTACTAATCTTCAGATTGTTTTTGCTGGTTAAACGTTGATTAATTTTATTAAATGAATCACCCGTTCATCCTCTGTCAATAATAACTTCATCCTATGACACACGCTAGTATTATCTGTGAATTAAGTAGCAACACTATCTATTTATTTGTATGTAGCCCAATAGGCCAGACAATGTCATGATATCTGTTAGCTTATGTAAAGAAATTGTGTGTTCAAAATTATTTACGAAGGGCTGAGTAGCGGGTCCCAAGAGGGCCTATTTTTGACCTTGAACATGCCTGCCCTATATTCCCTACCGGGAGTTTTATGCCCTGCTTAGTTTCACAATTCTTTTCTGCAGTTTCGAAGCGTTAATATATTGGTTTATACTGGCGAAATTATAAACAAGTAATATAAAAAAAATTCAAGTCAATTAGTAGGCTACTGAGGTCGACAAAGAAAATTGTATTTTAGTTACTTTTTATTTTTTAATTACAATTAATATAAATTTGTAGGCTATATACATATGAAAGAATCGCAATATTAAATGCCAAAATAGAAAACAAATTTCCTTTCAATATTCTATTTTCCTCTCTATACAGTATGTGGCGTTTTACTATTGTTTTTGTTTGTTAAAATGTATTCCTTTTTTCGATTCTAATTTATGAATCTTATGATTGTCTATAGCTTCTCATTCTATCCACCTCTGGTAATGCTTCGTTGTTGCAAGAAACCTTTCTCTTATAATTTCATATAGGCCTACATCTTTAAGTAATTGCTTACTAGTTATGAAAATGTTTGCTCAGGGTCATAGTGTTGTATTACTAACATGAAGCTCCTCAGCTCGAATCTAACCGGAACATCTAGTTTGTTTAAAATTTAGATTAATGAATAAATATTTGAAAAAATTCTATTAACATCAATTGTTTCTACCAAAGGTTAAAAACATGTAGGCCTATTTGAACTTGATTGGGTAAATAAAAATATGTTTTATTAATAATTGAAAATTTGTACAAAATATATGTAAGGAGAGTGTGAGCTACTAGAAGGTATTAAAAAAAATTTGCAATGGATGGGTGATAGCAGTTGTAGAAAGTAGCTCGTACGAAAGTATTAAAGGAAATATTATTCCTTTCAAAATAATCGTGGAGAGATTCTTAGCATTTTGTGGAAAACATTTTATTAGAAATATAAAACGTATTCTGCTCATATTTATAAGCATAAAAATTGTATTGTATTTATTTTTAGAAATTATAAATTCTGTTTAAAATTATGTATCATTATGTTCAAATTGAACATGTGTATGGTAATTCGTACACATTAAAAATATTAATTTCCGGTTTAGCTTACAAATACCCTGTTTTAAGTTTCTAAACACTTCTTTTTATTTTAAATAAATAAATCCTCTTTACTGCAAATAAAACTTTTTATTTATTTGTACACTTTGATTACAAAGAAATCACCTTCAGAAGAAAATTTTACAAAAATAACTAATTTAATGTTATTAAGGGTTATTTGTGTAATAATGTCCTCTAAAGAGGATTGCTTTGTAAAAATAAATCAAATGTTTTATTTGTCTTTAAGAATTTTTTAAATTTTAAATAAAAATTACGCCCTTAATACTTCAAGTCGTTATTTCTAAACAATATTTAATACCTACGCTCTATAAAACAATATTTCACAGAATATGGCGATATTTTTGCTATTTCGAGCGTTATTCCTAACAATTAATCTATTCATATTTATTTAATTCTTTACTTTTTATTAAAATTAATATTTTTAATATTTTTCACGTAAACCAATCTAAAAATGTAACTATAACACTTTTGATATTAAAAACTGTTTGTTGGGTTGTTTTATTTGTAAAATTTTCTCTATAATATTAACCTCTTCGTGCCTATAAAGAGACACTATTTTACACTTGAAATTTTAATATCTTAAAATTAAAACGAGGTTTTATAAAACGCAAATAGGCTATATCAAATAAAACATGTTTAAAATTATTTTACAGAAATCAATTTAAAATTAAAATTAAAATTGGAATTTAATTTTTTTCAAGTGATTGCACTTTTAATTTATAAATATTATTATTCATATAAATATAGCTTAGTGGCACTTCTTACAACAATGTGTGGTATGTAGGATACAGAAGCCCTAACGTGCTTTAAGAGGGAGCAGCCTCAGCGACGCCGGACGTTTAATAGGGCTGAAGGGTTTTCATTAGTATTGGAAATTTCTTCAATAGATATTTGTAGGAATTTAAAAAATTACCAGAAATGTATATGCGGCAGCGATTAGGGATGGAAAAAGTACCAATTTTTTATTCCTTTATGTAAAACTTTGTATTATATTTTATTGAAAATAAAGTCTTCAGTGTAAATATTTAAACTTTGAGGTAGTTTTTTCTTTTAATTTTCTTAAAATCTTATAAAATTTATTTTTTTTAAAGAGTTTATTACATTTAGTGAATAGTCTTCATCATAATTCAATGAAAAAAACTAATCCATTGAGTGATTTTTGTTTTATTTGAAGCAGTGAAATAAGTTACAAAATAAGAACAAAATTGTTTATCTTCACCTTATTTTTTTATTAGTTATTTTCGATAAAAGTGCGGCTCTGTAGACTCCGTTAGAAAAGTTACAATCATGTCTCATTTTTCTTTTAAAGGCCTACTGAAGTTTTCAAAATACATATAAATTTTAAACCCAAGTTTGAAACTAAGTAAGCCTATTTAGTAATATTTGACAGTTGCATATACGTTATAATAGTGGTAATCCTAATCAATTACTTTAGCCTTACAAGTCAGCTGAACGAAATGTTGGCCGACTAAATGCTAAAGGATAAGGCCGGTGCTGATTATGTAGATTATTACAATGTCATATTGTCAACATGTTCTTTAAATCATACAATGTCTTGTTTTTGCGAGCCGGTCTTCTTAGGAATAAGCACTGGTTTGTTTTTTGTACTCTTGAAATAACGTTTTCAGTACGCTTGAAAGTGGAGTGATTGGTTACAACTGCTAAAGTCGGCTGGCAAAGTATGATTCTTGTTAAGCTTACGTGTTTTTTAATATAAAACATTGCTACGGAAATATTTTATTCTATTTGAAATAGATTTGAAGATACTTTTAATTTTATTGCAAAGTAATAATTAAAGCAATAAAATGTTATGAAAGCGGCTAAAATGTTTGAAAAACCAAACAATAATAAATATTTTAATTAACGTAAAAAGTAAACTTCTATTAAAAAATATTATATATGTATATATATATATATATATATATATATATATATATATATATATAGCCTATATATATATATATATATATATATATATATATATATATATATATATTTAAGTACTTTAACTCCTGAGTAGTTAAGTAATACGCTGTTTTATTAACGTCATGTAATTTGATTGACAGGAAATTCAAAATTTCCCGGCTAAACTTTGGTTTGGTCGAGAACCCGTAGTTTGAACGTTGGAACCATTTTCTGATTAATAACGTCCAATAAAAAATTGAAAAGCAAACAAGATTACTAGACTTTACTTTCTTGCATTATTATTTTCTTACTAGCTGATTGTCTATTCATGTTTGTTATTTAAGTAGACGCCTGTAAATAGTAAAACATGCCCCGACGAAGATATAAATAATAATACGAATTGTATTTTTTTAAAGATGATACAAAAGTAGTGCCTTCAGAGCACAGGGAGATTTGCCTTATGGGAACTTAACATTTTTTAATCACAGTTCTTTAGTTACTATAACTTTAGATTTAGTTCCGTTACTGGCGAAAATATAGACCTAACCTTAAATTATTTCAAACTGCGTATTCCTTAAAACGGCGTATTTATTAAACTTTAATGAATTGTTGCTAAGTTTTCTAATTAATACAATAGACCTTAGGTCTATATAGTAATGTTAAAACCATGCTGATTGAAGGAAATAAGTAGGCCTAAACGAGCCCGCATACCTGAAAATCTCTTCTATTCATTATTCTCTACTGTATTTATTCACTAGGTAAACGTAGGCCCTAAACCGTAAATACTTAAAGTAATATTAGGTAAACCTTTAGGTTACGCCTAACATATTTGGGTTTTAGTATAAACTGTCCATCTTTTACTCGGAAACTCGTGTTGACTTATTGGACTAACGTTTGTACTTTTGTAGCAATCGTTCAAGTGTTTGGCAATCACGCGTTGAAAATTGTGTCTTATTCATCCTCATATTTAATTAATTAAAGTTAAATATTTTTAAAATGAATTCCCAGAAAGACTTTCTTCCTGAAAATACAATTTTTACGCATTAAGTTTGAATATTTTACTTACATAGATGAGCTACAGATATTTATTTGCCCTGATACATAAGTTAACAGATAACCGCGCAAGCAAAACTATAATTCTTGTGAAACTAATTGCTTTCTTCCTAAAACAGTAGTCTAAATTAATTATTGGTAATACTGTAGTTAAAATTTTAGTATTAGGTCTACACCTCATACGTTTAAATCTGTAAATGCTATTCTTAAAGACAAATATAAAAACCGACTCGTAAATCCTGGAAATTAGAGAAACACACAAGTAGGCCTATTACAGCAAACGCTTTCTTTTTGAATTATAATTTATGTACTTAACGTTTACATTTGATTATATTTTAAGAGAATTATTAATGAAATAACATGACACTGTGTGCTAAACAAAGTCAAACTAGGTTCTACCCAAAAAAATTGTAAAAGCGTTAAAATTAAGAGAAAAAATTTAATTGACCTAGTTTATTGTTTATTTTTTGGAATTTTTCTTATTTGTTCAACTAAGTGTTTATAATATTTTATTCACATTTTTTAGTTCCTACTATTAGATCACACTCTCCATGTATTCTATATATTTATAGGCTTATATCTTGTTCAATTTTCAATCGTTGATAAAATACTTTTTTATTCATTTACTCAAGTTCAAATACATTTTTCTAAACTTGTCGTGGATAACACTTAATTTTAATACAGTTTTTTCAAATAATAATTTATTAAATAATTTTAATAATTAATTTTGCTTTATATTTTGCCACTTCGTATTGTGATTGTGTCGTATGTATTGTCTATACATATTTATATTAATTGAAATTATTTCATAAAAATTAACTAAAACAAAATTTTTCTTTGTTGACATGAGTTGGAATTGACTTAATTTTTTTTTTAAATTAGGCCTACTTGTTAATAAAATCATGGTCTCTAATTGTAAAAGAAAATTCCACAGTACAAACTTCAATAAAAATCAATGATAAAATTGTTTGCTTCATTTAAACACCAGGATTAAATTATTTTACTCACGTATTACTCATAGGCCCTAATAACTATGAGCATTATTTTAATTTGAATCGTGTTTTTGGTTCAATTTCTCTATTTTTAATATATTTTTTTACACGTCTAGGGCCTCAGACATAGAAATATTTAGGCTGACCGAAAATATTTGAGCATTATTCTATCCAACAGAATCGTTTTTAAATGTTTCGCTCTTTTTAGAGAAAACATTAGGATATATTGTATTTTTTAACCGAAATTTCATAGCTATATTTTAAATAGAAGTGGGCCAACTGTCCTTTTTTAGTAGTTTTTAATGACTTGTTAGTGATCTCTATTTATTAGGGCTATACTATGTTGGGAGACATCAATGAACGGTTTGTTCGAATAAATGTTTATGCTAATAAAATTTATTGTACTTGATAATCGGTGAATTTTAAAGTTTATGATACAGTAGTTAGCAACTTGCAAGAGATATAATTTAAATAAATACATGAACAACGAACCGAAACAAAACATTTTCATCCCTCCGAAGAATTTTCTTCGTGTCTCAATATGACAATTACTCCTTCAAAATATATTAAATATTTAATATTAGGATAAAAATATAGCATTTATATTTAAACTAATACTAATAAAAACTAATAACTGTATATTAAATAGTTGGTGTTTTTAAATCCCGAACCTAGCTAAGATTGTTAGCAGGCTACCTATTAACCCTTCTATTCCTTACGGTTTTTTAAACCATTGAGTAACGTATTTTGAATCTTTTATTAGGCCTAAATCCTACAGGCCTATTGAATTTAAGAAAAAAATAGGAACCTAAAGTTTAATAAACGTTCACAAATTTGTAATCTATTGGTTGCCGCCTTTAGTAACAGACTAGAAACAATTATTTACACTGATTAATTAAACACAGGACCTGAGTATTTTAACTATTGTTCTGAACATAGAATTTTTTTTAATAGAGCTCATACTAGGCCTTACATAAATTATAATTTATATAATGTACTCAAAATTGTATTGAATAATTGGAAAAAACCCTTTCAACAAATATTTTAAGTAACGTGGCCTTTTAATAATTACATAACTAGTAGCAAAAAAAAACTTTTGTCCATATTGTATTTAAAGGGATGAGTTGGGTAATTATAAATTTAAGCTTTTAGGTTTTAGTCTCTACAGGGACCCGATTTACTTTCTTTTTTAATACTAATAATGACCACATTTCTTATAATAAAGAGATCAAAAATTAAAAAATAATAGACATAGACTATTTAAAATTTTAATTTTAATTTAACAGAAATATCCAGTTATTTTACTATTATTTTCATCATATGTTTTAGAATATTTGTTTATTCATAAAGGTTTCTTTTGCAGATTGTGGCTCAAAAATTCTATAACTAGACTACTTTAAAATGTATGCTAACAAATTATACAAATTTCAAAAGCTAACATTAGGAGTAGATTAACAGGACGACTACATTTATGTATTTATCAAGTAGATTTATGTACGGCCTTACATGAATAACATTTTTGCTTATGATATTTTGTAGGTGGTAAAACGTTTTTAAAAGATATTACGGGCTAAATACTTGATAAAGAAATTATGTAAAAATAAGTAGTAATTCCTTACAAAGCATATTGTTAAGTATGAAATACTGACCCTGGAAAAGCTGACCTGATGGCTGCTGGACTGTACAAAGCCGCCGGTAATATAGGACACCACGGCGGTAATAGCGTAGGACACCAGGCGAGAAATGGTGGCGGTACACGGGGTAAACCCGACTTGATCTTCGGGGTGTCCGTCATCCCTTAGAACTCACACTGACACTAGTGTACGCGAATGTTCTACGCATTTAAATATTGTCACTTGTGATAAAACCCTGAAGGAAAACAAAAAAGCAAAATTGTTTACACTTTACGACATTCCTGCTGTATACATTGTTTGATGAGTAATAATTATATTTCAAATACAATATTTATATTATTTAAGACACGCACTTTGTTGATTTTGTTTATAAGCTTCTTATTTATCATTGTTTGCACACATTGGGAGATTAAGAGTTTGGTGGATTTCTTTTTGAGATTTTCACCTTTTCATTTTGAAACACTTTTTCACAGCACAATTTTCTACAACAAACTTTTGTCTTTCAAAAAATTTTGTTTTCACACTCGTACCTCCTTTTTATTCAAATTTGGTTGTTTTACCCTTGTCAAATTTAAAGCCCGTAACTGAAAACAATAAAATACACTACCGCAGGATTTTATAATATTATGTAAATAACTAGTAATTGAAATGTCCAGCGTTGAAGAGACCCTCTGGGTGAGTGTTTGCACACTTGGGACTTGGCTTTCCACTTGAGCCGCAAACACCCTCCACACTTGAATTTCAAAAACGCAAAACCTTCTTCTGTTACCACTTGTATCCACCAATGAAGAAGTAGGAGGAGCTTTGTATGAACCAATGAGAAAACTCGGAGTAACACTATTGATTGGCTGTAGACTAGGGTGTCCCATTGGTCGCCGCGTCTCTATTGTCACAATACACGTGTGCGAAGGGGGTTGCAGAATGTTTCTAACAATTGTTACTTTTATGTTATAGTTTTCTCTTTTCAATAAAGTGTTACATGTGTAAGCTGCGGTTAAATAGTTGGGCTTTCTTAGTTATTGTGTTGGAAAGGAAGTGAACTTGAGTTAGTTGCTTCAATAGTTTTCTATAAAGCATTCGCAGTTCTATTTTACTGAATTACTTAGTATTTCTGGTTCGCAGTAATATTGTAAGAACGTTACTTTGCTCTTGTGATGTGTGTTGTAAATGTGTTCAGATTTAACTTTACATAAGTAAAAAATTAAATATTGAACTTTAGTTCAGAATAGTGGAACTTGAAATAAGAGTTGGTCTTATTTGCAATCTATGTAGAAAAACGGTATATAAATTGAGTATGAAAGGAGGCTGTGTGTGTGTGTGTGTGTGTGTGTGTGTGTGTGTGTGTGTGTGTGTGTGTGTGTGTGTGTGTGTGTGTGTGTGTGTGTGTGTGTGTGTGTGTGTGTGTGTGTGTGTGTGTGTGTGTGTGTGTGTGTGTGTGTGTGTGTAAAAGTAAGAGATCCTATTATCCTATTATTGCTCATTTTAAACAATGTTTAAATCAAAATCCATGTGTAAGAAACTGCCTAAATTTGAAATTGTTACTTTTTAGGGTATTAGTGTTGCGAGTTAATTAGTTAAATGGCGATAATAGTTCTACTGATAACATAATGTGGTATTAAAAATACTAGGAATTTCAATTTTTACAAAAAAATTCTAATTTACACCATCAAATGATTCAAAAAATAGAGGAAATGAAAATTAAATTCTTACAAATGAGTATCAAATTATGCTATAGTAAAGTATTTATCATTTTTAACATAAAATGACACTATTTCTGGTAGACCAATAGACTATTTCTTGCTTTTCAATAGTTATAGCACAGGACTAACGATTGTTTCAATTGTATTGGCAATACTATTTCTAAATAATATAGGTATGTATATTAGGAATGGTTTTTTAAGTTTTCTTTCATAACAATCGCTTTGGATTATAGTGTTTGCAGCATATAGGCCTGAGTATTTAACAGATCTCTTACCCTTCCTTTAAAGTCTGAAAACAAATAATTCTACTTCTTACTATATTATTTAATGTAGTCCTTAACCCTATTGCTTATCTGAACAAATTGCAATATTTAAACTAGCTTTTCATTAAATAGCTATTAAGAACGACTTAATTTAATAGTAGCTTTATTAACACAGAATGTTTTCAGTATAGGCTGCCTCTCTAAGTGGTAAATAAAATCGCTTTATAAAAGTGATAAATTAGTATACTAGGTCAATCAATATTAATCCACTTAAAAAAAATAATTTTTAAATGAAATCATTTGACCTCTAATTTTATGTTGCTGTAATTAAAGGGTTCATACAAACTTCAAGACTTTCGTCTCTTGAAAGTTGAAATGAAAATATCCTATTTTTCTGGAATAAGATACAATTTTAGTATGAAAAAATTAATACATCACCAAACTAATCAAAAATTTAATATATGCTACTATCTAGCTTATATTTTGAAGGGATTTATTAATTTTTTAATGTTGTCCTCTTTTAATGTTATCTTGGTCTAATCAATGTTTATAGTGAACAAGTCTTTCCTAACCCACTACGCAGTCTATTCATAATAAAGTCTTCTGTACATTTTATATATTTTATTAATAATTTATACAAAAATATATAAGTACAATTCTTCTACTATCAGTCATATCCTAAAGCCTATAATTAAAGCATAAGTCAAGGCATGTTAATTTACCTGTCAATAACATTCATAATACTCCCATGACATTTGTATATTTAGGTCTATCAGCACTTAAACCTATTTCCAAATATTTTATTCAAAATATTATATAATAAATATTTTACTATAAAATTCAATTTATTATTTGCTGGATTGTTTGTTAAATTAGTTACATATTATACGAATGCAATAAAGTTACTTAGCTAAATAGCATTAGTCTACATGTAGGCTATAGGCCGACGAACTTTCACTATTAACAGCTTTTTATCTGTTTTACAAAATATTTCACCGGCCCGTTGCCAAGCCCTTTGTGTAAAACCAATTAAATACAGACTGAATTCAATTTTAAAGAGCCTAATCGAATACTTTGATGCTGATCAAAAGCTGAATTGTAAAGTTGAGAAATAAATTGTAGACAAAAAATGTGTGTGTGTGTGTGTGTGTGTGTGTGTGTGTGTGTGTGTGTGTGTGTGCGTGTGTTGTGTTTGTGTGTGTGTGTGAGAGAGAGAGAGAGAGAGAGAGAGAGAAAGTCATTTTTAGTCTACATGATAATGTTTGTTTTGAAAAGACCTACAATTTCTTATGCCACCGCATATGATTTTCTTTTATTATCCCTTGCAATTCTACCAGAATGCCTAACAACCTCTTCTCTCCATAACTTATCTTTATAGTTTTTATGGCATACCGATGATTCGCTCTCTCTCTGCCGAATTGTTCTGAGGATTGAAGAAAGTCAAACAAGATTGAAGGTTAACGCCACTAGCAGATTTCAGTTATTTGGAGGCAATTTCCAATAAATGTAGAAATATTTTATTGTAGGCTATTAAATTTTGAATAACACCAGCTCTTTTTATTATTCGTAAGTATGTCGTTTTCTTTTTCGTTCATTTTCCATATTTTTGCTTTCCTTTCGTTTAATAGGGTTTGCTACACCTCCTCGAAAATATTGTGTGACATTTTATGAGAAAATATGAAGAGAAAGCCTTCAGTTCATAGCCTATGTGCGTGTTTATTTATTTTGTTAATTTTTTGTTTGTTTGTTGTACAAGCTAAATTTATAAGCTTAGGTGTTTTTGAACTTTTTTATATTGTAAAACATTTATTGCAGCATCATTTATATCTAATAATTTCCCAATTACCAAAGTTAACAATTAACTCTAGCAGACTAATTTCGAAATGTAGGCTATTTAGAAAATTTGATTTAATGATTTCTCAAAACTGTTTATTAAGTAAAAACTTACAATTTGTTATTAGGCCCTATTGAAAATTGAGTTTGAATGTAGAGTGAAGATTTTTATTTTTACTTTGATCCAGGTTTGACCTTGAGATTAAAAGCAATAAAATTACGCAAAGTAACCTAACCTCTGACCCCGGCAACGAAACAAACCGATCCTACGCGACGGTACCCACGTGTTGACACATAATACGTGTAGAATGAGATTGATTAATCTGTTGAACAGTATCCATCATTTGTTTCACGTCACGTTGTTTATTTAGCAAATCTTTAACCGATTCCTTAGCTTTACAATCTGGGCGTTGCCATTTGATATATAGCTTGATTGGTATTTAAGCCCTCGCGGAGAATTATTCCCTAATTTATCTTCGGGTAGCTGTGTGGCGTTAAAACCTTTAATCGCCTGCTTAAATCCAAAGATATGTTTAAGCTGTATAAGACAACTTGCATGCAGAAAAAACACATTTTATAGGCCTAAAGCCGTTAGTATTGATAAAGCATCGTGTATTTACAGTGTTTAATTTATATAGCGTATGTGGGCGAGAACTAATTTTATTGGTGTTAGCTCTTTTTGAATCTAGTAGGGCCTATTTCAGTGGGAAGGATTCTGTAAATAGATTTTAACAAAAAATGCAAATAGGCTATATTTACTCCCTTTATATACGATTGGGTCTAAAGATAAACCACAAAAAGATAATACATTTGTATAGAAGTAGTTTGCGTATTTTAAAATACCATTTAAATACTGTTATGTTTTTTAAAGTGGGTTAACATTCAGGGCTTTTATCCTTTCCAGGATAAGAACCTAAGGACTTCAATAGTCCTCCAGTAATAATCTAGTCATAATACTCTGTAAGCCACCACCACTAATTCTTTGTTACTAAGAAAGTATTTCTTTCTAGTCACTCAGAGGCATAGTTATTAGAGGAAGACTTTACAAAAGCTTGAAGTGTTACGTTTAATCAGAATGGAAAATGGAAAAATTATTTTTAAATATAATTAATTCTGTCTTATTGTCCATCCAAGACATAATTCCTATTTAATTAAAATTTTTAAATAATTATTAAATTATAATATCTTGAGTTATACACACATTTATATTAATGTGAACTATCTGAAAGTAATATTTTCGAAATAAAACAATAACATTAATGATGAAGGAAATAGCTTTTACCAACTTTTGTTGGATTAGGTAACGATATTTGCTGTTTGTAATATAGGCTATCAACCGTTTCCCCCTGCTGCCTATCGAGATAGAATTGCCTAATTGGTGATTCGTACAGCTCTTCTGAAGTTGTTATACATTATATTCCATCAAATAAGTAAATAAGAACGTAATACAAATAAAATTTTTAGCAATTTTTGACAAAATGACACGTTTTTAGAAAATCAGACGAATTAAATGTAGGCGAGGAAACAAAATTTAAATAAAAGAAAATAAGCCCGTTATAAATAAACTGTAATAAAACTCATCGATTTTGGATGAATGTGAACGCCTGCACATTGTAGTGAAATGTGTGTTTGGTAAACTAATAGGGCGCGATAAAACGCCAGTGACGTTAGGTGTACACGCCAGCTTATCTTGGTTGTGATAAGTCAGCCGCGGATAAGTCTTTCGACACTGTAAACAAGTAAACAAAAAATATTAATTTGGGTAAATCGCCTGTGATGTTATAAACAGTCGGGTATAAGGAACAGATTGGTTTTATGGTTCCAAATTTTTTACTTTGAAAACAAACATTAAGGGTCATTAATTTGAACAAGCAATTTGACATCACTTTGGGGAAGTAATGTTTTGAAATTATATTATTATGTATACGCACCTAATTATTGCTTAGGGGCTGGGCTGATTTTGTCCATATAGTCATTAAAATATTTAGCTTTTTTCATGATTTAAAATTACTTTATTTTCATTTACAGCGGGAAATGTTATAATAATTTAGTTTAATACAACTAACTAAAACTTATATATCTTGGAGATTGTTAGTTTGTATCGGGCTAAACCTTCCAATTTATATCCTACGTCACAAAAAAATTAACTATTTATTGAATGAAAATAATGAATGTTTTCAAAATCCTTTTTCCTTAAAATTACTTCACAATTTCCTCTCAATTTTAGAAGAAACAAATTTTTTATTTTCGATAGATGTAGGGTCTATATTATTCAAACTATATTTTTAGATTAATTTTAATTTGAGTAGAATTTCTTATCAATTTTTACTGACAATCGGGAAGTAGATAGAACTCATCCCGGTCTAGTTGAAATACGTGCCAATGCCCTAACAATGTCATAGTTACTTCCTAATCCTAGTAACAGGGGAGCATTATGTACTTTCATTGGTCCTACCTTATTCCTTCTACCCTTCCTTAAGGTTCTTCCTGCACGGGTAGACACCTCTTTATCGTCCCACTAGAGGTATATGACCCTACACACATAACTCCCTCTACATCCCATTTATGTTCCTACTGTGGCGACTACAGCAAAATTAGAAAGTAAGGATAAATGTACACAGACAGTTAATGATAATATTGGAAGAACCCAAATACCACAAAAATAATCAAAAATAACAAATAAAACAAGTTACTTAAGATTAAACCCTTTTGTACATTTCGATGACCATGTCATCATCATCAGAGGGTCTTATTACAAAATTACAGTCTAGCAAACAAGAAGTTACAAACTAGAGTGATCTTAAGTAACTTTTTTTATTTGTTATTTTTCATTATGTTTGTGGTGTTGGGGTTCTTTCCAATATTTTCATTGTAATATATTGTACCACTGTGTTCTTGATATTGTATACAGATACGCTTTCCAGGTGCGTTGAAGAAAGGGTAAGGCGCGTGATGGAAATAGATTTTTTTTAGCATTCAATAGCTAGAGTAAACATTTGTTTCTGGGACTTACCAAAAATTTAGTACACTTTAGAAGTGTTGGCGCTAACCCATCTCGGTAGAAAAAGTAAAAGCTTGAAGTGACCGTTCCTAGCCCTTCTATTTTTAATATAGGCCTAAGTCTAAATAAAGTGAATTTACAAGTAAAAATAGTGTATTTAATAATAGGAAATAACTAACCTAGTTCCCAAACTACCTTCATTTACAGTCCTTTTCTATCCTTTGGATCTGATACAATCGTACTGGCTGACTAGTAAAAACTACAATAAAAATTCGATAACAATTTGAAACACTAATCTTAGAAAATTAAAGAATTCAGTTTTTCCGGTGGGCCGCAAAATAAAGTAGTTCAGAATAATGATGCTTTTCTACTTTATAAAACTTGTACGCCAATACTTGAAGCTTAGGCTGTTTATTATCTACAGGCGGCTTGTCTGGGCGCACTTCTCTTCGACATAATTGGTTTAAAATACCGAGCAGAAGACAGGCAGTCTCAGCTCTGAAGTGATACAAAGTCCTTACTCCTAACACTTGAGCGTATTCAGTAATACATAAACTTTATCTTTGCCTGTGTTTAGTTGCATTTATCGTCCTGTTTTATTTAATAAGTGCATTGCACATATTAATAACTATTTTAGGCTACATTCAAAATAGATTGGACACATTAAACATTTGCACTGCATATGAGAATACGTTTATACAGGAGTATAGGCCTACTTGCCTATAATACCAATTACTTTTGTACGAATGACGTCACCCGATTCTAGAAATGTGCCCCCTTGTCCCACAAGGGTTATGCTTCGAGTTAACATCTCCCAAAATAGCCAGTTAATAACACAAAATCTAAGTGCTACTATGGGCATGTTTTACGATCTTTTCATTATTAATACAGTCAAATATCTGAATAATTATTAAAGTTATTTAAATTTCGATGCCATCAAAAGGTAGGCTAGTTTCTGGGCTTTGTTGTATGTTCATTGGTGTTAGGCCTATAACTACCCTCTGATGATAATGACTTGGTCATCAAAATTTGCATAGGATAAACTCCTATGTACATGTTCCTCGTATTAAAATACAGATTAGCCCTATATAAATTTGATAATTACTAATTATTTGGTAAATATAATATATTGTGGTGTTAGTTACATATTGTTAGTTATATTATTAGTAATATTGCTATATAACGATAATTCTAGAATATGTACTTTATAAAAAAATAAATAAATATAAATATATATATATATATATATATCGCAATATGTATTCTTGTGTATTAATAAAGAACAAAAGTCAAAATACAAATACAAGAATTATATTTGAATTTACAATTCAAAGCTTTTCGTTGGCTAACAGTACCAACATCATCAGGAATATTAAACAATCAAAATTAACATATGTGCAAATTAGATCAAATGAATAGTTATGCCAAATCAATTACAATGTTGTTAATTTTTTTTTATTTTGCTGCCCTAACATTACAAACACTGAATATATTATCAAATTTAGATTTTACTTGTATTTGTTCATTTATCAGCTCATTATTAGTAGACCTATTATATTTATGTATTTCTAAAGCTTCATAAATATTCATTCTCAGGCCTTTGTTAATTTCTTTTATAAGTATCATATTATCTATATTAGGAAATAAGTGATTTTTTTTTAATCCGGCCTATATTTTTTATATATATATATATCCGGCCTATATAGGTCGAACACGATTTAGCGTTAATCTCACTCATATATGACTTTAAAATGTTTCGGACAACCCCGTCATCACTTTTGTAACTTCAAAATAAATGGTAAGGTATGAGAATACCGAAAACCCCCTGTTATATTTGATAGAAGGGGTTGTTCGAAAATGACTTTGATACGTCATGATATAATCGTCATGATACCAAGGACATCGAAATGTAGGCCTATGTAAGGATGTAAAATTATTTACCTTTTTACACTTGTTACTTAGTTGTTTCTTTAATAGTATTTCTTTTTATTGTGGTTATTTTTATGTTTAATTTTGTCAATAGAAACTGTGTATAATAAAATCAATTTGTTCAACTCCTGCTTTTATAGAGTTATTTTAAGGTTTATATTGTAATAATATATTTGTAAATCTAATCTAAAAATTATATTAATGTATATTTTGTATATTATCGGTTTCTATCTATTTAGCCATCAATCAAAGTCTCTTCAACCTACTCCCAAAGGGAAAATGTTTAGTCTTCAAAGAGATCTAAATGAGTAATTAAAACCAATTCAGCTTTATTTTTATTTTTGTTCATAGTGACAATGTTTTCTTCTTTTTTGAACAATTTCTATGACAGTTCTTTAAACAAAAATTGGTTCTTAAAGACAGCAATTGTGATACAATTTACAACTGCAATGTAATGCAGTTGCTCACTTTACTTGTGAATTAGGCTATATTGCTATCTTAGCACAGCTTAAATTTACCTTTATTACCTCTAACTCTAACTTACTGATGTAACCTTGTTTGTTCCGCTAATATGTGTCATACACAGGGCCATATCTAGTGAGTGCAGTCAGGGCTTAGAACCCCCCCCCCCCTAGAAATTGTAAAGCTAAACCAGACTTACACAATAACTATTATTTTCCTAATTAATTTTTTTTGTAAACTAAATCTCCTCTTCTCAAACTTTAATAAAATAAAATGTTTTTGTAAATTTTTTGAATAGACTATAAGCTTAGCTCTTAGATGTAGCTCTACCTTTTAATATCTTTAAAACCTTAATTACTCTAGTGATCGTACTTTTAATACTTATTAGTTACAGTTTACAATTGGATTACTCGTTCTATTTACGTGTTCTGGTAAATAGAGGTGTAGACTCTAAATAGAGGTTATTGCTTGTGATTGGCTGTGCGCTTTTCATTTTCGTAAAGTACGGTGAAGTCTATACTAAAAATATAAACATCAATTTGGAACAGCAAAAATAAATATTTACCTCAAAAAATTGTAAGTCTTGCTTTTATAATTATTGTTATTAAACTGTTTATATTTTGTATTCGTTGGGATATAGGCCTATCATACAGTATATTATATTTTAAATATTTCTCTTTTAATTTTGCCTACTTTAAATCAACAAAATTGAGTTCTGTCCCAAATTTAAGGTTTCATTTACTGACTTGAAAACAGCTGATTTATAATAAGTATAGTAGATATAGTCTAACACCTGTTCTAGTGCATTCACCTTAAATGATAATTTAGGTCCATCATCCTACTAATTTCGTAATAAATTAATTCAATACCAGAGAGCACCACCAATCTTTCCAGTGTCTTTTTCTGGTACACACCGCCAAATCCGTGACATAATAAAAGCTAAATTATGTGTAAGTGTATTATTCCAATTTATTAACAGAGTATGTAGCATTTAATCGCGTTTCTAGTGGCTTAGCGATTGTATTTTGTAAAACATTGTTGACTAATGTTTACTTTAACTAATCAATTGGTTTCGTCAAACTTAAATTCTTATTGAGTTTGTATAGTGAAATGTGTTCATCAATTATTTTCATTTTGTCAAATAATTAGACCTACGTTTAATAAAAATCAGTAGGTATTTATTTATTTATTTAAAAAGATTTCACTTGAACATGTATGAATTGAAGATCCTAAACATTTGAAGTAATGAATTCAACGTATAAAATAACTTTAAATAGGTCTATGTTTGTCTTTTGCACTTTTCGTAAACACTTTTGAACAAAAAATTTTTAAATTGAAAAACAAAATATTAGAGACGATTTGGGAAAATTAGTTGTATTTTAAAATTATTTTTTATATATTTGTTTTTTACAGTAACTGATACTGTGTTCAGCGAGTGTTCAGAGTTCTCCCCGCCTATGTTTTCTCCAGACCAGAGGTAAGTTCCAATAGGGAGAGAGTTGTTCACGTGATGAGTGTATGATTGTACCTTTCGACCTACCGATTCACACAGGGTCAGTAACTTTCAGAATTTTGTCTCTTACCCAAAAGTACCTGTGAAGCTGTCTGTTGATACGTCACTACACTAAACTATCGTCTCTCGCCGAATGGAATATAGTGTATTTATTCAAATGGTTATTGAAACAATTTAATATTAGACAATTAAAATCTTTTATTACATTTCAGGTAAATGTAGAAAACGAACTAAATGAAAGAGCTCATGCAAATTTTGTTTAATTTAATTTTTCATTCAATTTCTTTATTAATTCACATTTTGTTCAAATTTTCACTTGTTAATAAAATACTTTTTATTCATCCACTCAAGTTCAAATACATTTTTTTTTTTTAACTTGTGGATGATACTTGAGGTTAATTCAGTTTTTTTCAAATGTTGATTTATTAATGAAATTTAAAATTATTTATTTTTATTTTATATGGGAGAAAAACTTTTCAGGAAAGGGGCACTGTATTCAATTTAGTTATTTCGTGCCATTTGACTTAAAATACGTGATAACATATGATTTCATAAAACATCTGATTGTATGTGGTTGTGTGTCTATTAATTGTAATCTTATAATAAAAAGTAACTAAAATAAAATATTTGTCTTTAATGAACTGAATAGGAATTGACTTCAAACAAATTTTGTTTACATTACTTCTTAAAATTCAGTTCACCACATCCGTGAACAAACGCTTTGTTATTCTTCGCACGATTTCGTTTACTCTATTTTTACGAAATATAACCAACGAATAAACTACAATGTAGTTTTAAAATGAATCGAAGTTCCAAGTATTTTGATTTATCACTAGCCTTGTTTTTGGTTTAAATGTTGGAATAAATCATAAACAGCTTCTACTGTCATAAAATATACCATATAAATGTGCTTACACAAACGATAATGCTACTGATAAGGGCCATAATTATTCCTAGATGTCAGTTTTATATGTAACAGCTGTCTTATCTGTTTCAATGCTACTTTATTTGCCTGTAATGTAAGGCTCTAAAATTAATAAAGTATTGTAGAAAATTTGATAAAAGGGAGCTGTAAAATCATTTTTAAGCCCTTAAATAAGTTTATGGATAAATGTAAATACGAAGAGACTAAAGAAATGGTTTAAATGATGATAATGGGTAAGCGTAGGCCAACAATGATGCAATGCTTTGAAGTTTCCATCTGGAGTAAGAAACCGAGGCCGGTCCTGAAGTTTGTGACATTAATTAATTACCATTAGCTTACTTTCGTTTGACTCAGTGTTACTGAGAATAAAAGAATATTTAAAGTGCTAACTAATACAATACAAAATTAATTTTATAAATATTGTTGAATCTTCGAGGAGCTTATTCGATGAAAAGTACTAATATTTGCGTGTTCAATTTAAAAAAAAAAAAACTAAAACGGAAGTTTACGCAATTTTTTAAAATAATTTCTATAATTTACAATGTTTTTTTGACAGTTTACTTTTGTGTTTCGGCGTTTATTTAAATAATTTTTGTTTTTCAACTATAATTATTTAATGTATGATTTTGTTTTTTTTTAAAAGGGAATTTCGTATGTTAATTATTATTTTATACAAAATAAATAAGTTTTACAGTTATAAAAATAAATTATTTGCAATTATAAATTTAAGTAGGAAGTTTAAACACAAAAATAATATTTAGCAATATGAAACCATTAAATTTAAACAGAAGAGATAACTAAATAAAACTATTGTATTGAAAATATGCATTGATATTTTTATTACTGATGGGTAATTTATTTTTTTTATATAAACTAAAAATTATTTTTTTCCTCATTAGGGATTTTGTATTTTTATAACCTTTCATAAGCACTTTTTAATAGAATATGTTAGTGGGGCTTTAATGTCTAGTTAACATTACATTATTTCATAAAATTATATTTTATTGCATAACTAGCTTTACCCGGTGCGCGTTGCTATACGTGAAATCATTATTCCATAATTAATTATTAAATTATTAATTAATTTTCCAGTAAGAAAAGCAAATCAAACATCTAAATAATTATATTTCATTTACTATAATTCTAGAAGATAGACAATGTTTTTCATCATTTCATTAGGCGTACAAATTTGTAGGTGTCCCAACTCGTGAGCAAGCAACATATAGCCTAATTGTCCGTGAGAAAAGCAAGAATGTTCCAAATTTATTCCACCAATGATTGTCCTTGTGCCTTGTTTGTGGTTTTTGCGAATGCAAGATGCAAAGGAAATTGTAGTCGTTTGAAATCGGATGAAATAATGGGTATTTGTGGATTTAGGGCCATCTCAACTTTGAACTTGCCACTCAACTTGAACTTTTTGTTGTCAATCTGGTTCAGTTCTACATATTTCGTGGATTCAATTTTCGCAAGAGTATTATCGGGGATCCTACTTTTAAAGTCAATATTAAACTAATTAATAATGTATTATTATTTTTATAATATGATTATAAATTTTAAATTAATTAAGTAACTAGTAGCTAGTATGGATATACAATTTAACATTAGACTTATGAAAGGCTGTACATTGAACCATCCTGAACCACTGGGGTGAAGCAATGTTGATGGATCTCCACCAAACTTCGCACGAACCATCCTGTGAATATGTTAAAAAATTCCTCCAAATTTCATTAGCTTCTGTTCAGCTTTTTAGGTCTCAATGAGATATATAGATTCATACTTTGGTTTTGGAACCGTGCTAATCCTCTGGGGCGTATCCCTGTAAATGGATCTGTACCAACTGCACACGAATCATTCTGGGATTATGTTAACAATCCGTTCACATTATATTACCTTCTGTTCAGCGATTTAGGCGTCCTGAAGATACATACATACATACACAGACACATCGGTTGTTGAACAATTCTAAGCCTCTGGGGTGGAGCCCTGTGGATTGATCTACATCAACCTTCATACAAACCATCCCTCCAAATTTCATTACCTTCTGTTCAGCGGTTTAGGCGTCCGTAAGATACTGTAACACTCTTAAAAATAAGGTGTTACATATAAATTCATTTATATATATTAATTTTATATTTAATAATTATATCGTCCCAATATAAAAGAAAATTTTTGTTTTCTTGGTGCACATTGTGAATCTAGCGTAGGTAGTAAGCGCTCCTAGCGGGCGAAATTGAAAAATATCGTACGAGTTAGTAACTTAAAGTAATGAGCACATCACGCCATGTGACGTAAGCATGAGGTGATTCCTGACAACCAATCGGAATATTCATGTATATAAATAAGGGTAGGAGTTTGTTTGAAAATTTCAGTTAGCGCGTCCTTGCAACGACCCCACTTCTCCAAAAGTCTTTGAACGAGACGGACATAACTTAGAAATTAGTAAGCTTCCATTATTCAAAATTTAAGATGTCAAGGCCGATACCAAATTTTATAAACGCAACTAAAGAAGAAGTCAGAAGCGATTATTTATGTATATCAAATATGTGTGTGTAGTGATTAGTGTACAAGAGCGATGTGCAATGTTCAATGATATGTGTTATAGTGTTTTGCAAGTAATGTGCATAACCAGGTACGTTTTAGATAATAATAAAGAAAATGTGTTTTAATGTTAACTAACTTGAATTTTAAATGGTAAACGATTAACACATGAACGGTAGAAATTGTCCTTTGAATATTAACTTCTAAAATTAAATTGGAAAACTTAAGTTACTACCTTCTCGGTATATATATCAATTTGAAAAGTTAACAAGTAATTAAAATATGTATGGAATAGTTAGCCGTCATTAAAAGTTAATTACTCGACACATGGTGTCATTTGTTCTTTTGTAATTTGTCATTGATTAATAAATTGTTTAAATTGTTGATTTTAAAACTTTAAATTCTTATTTCACAAGTAACCTAGTTCTAGCTTCAAGATATGAGCAACGTCCCAGACAGACAGTAATCTGCCTGAGCAGTGGCGTAGAACTAGAAGCCCTGGTAAGTAAAATTAATTATGTTGGTAATAAGCAATTAACAATTAATAATAACACATTACAAATAAAAGTAGGCTAATACTTACCCCCAGTGAAAAGGGCTTGAACGTGACATATAAAAGAACGTTTAAATAAAAGATAAAATTACCCCAGGAAAAAGGGCTAGTACGTTACAATACATATATACACACAACGATTTTTGAAATATCTTAAGCCTCTGGGGCGGAGTCCTTTAGATGGATCGACACTAAACTTCATACAGACCATCATGGGAATATTGGAAACAATTCCTCTAAATTCATAAGGTACATACATACATACACAGACACATCGGTTGTTGAACTATTTTAAGCCTCTGGGGAGAGCCCTGTGGATGGATCTACATCAACTTTCAAACGAACCATCCTGGGAATATGTTAAACAATCCCTCCAAATTTCATTAACTTCTACATGTAAACATTCATTTATATATATATATATATATATATATATATATATATATATATATATAGAGAGAGAGAGAGAGAGAGAGAGAGAGAGAGAGAGATGTATAGATAGATAGATGAGCATAAACTGTAGTAAATAATATTATATGTGTGCTATTTTATTAGTACGGTACTACACTACGTTTAAAAAGTCTTTCCGCAGCAACTTTATTCTATTATAGTAGGGTATAATGATTTATTACTATTAGTTTTATAGCAATGTGAAGTCTTCAATTAGTTGTGTGTTTGGTGTGCGAGTTTGTTACATTTTAAGAGTTTACGAAGAAGGGTGTAATCGAAACTGATGTTCTAACAATTGTTGTGTAATTCATTCACGATCATGGTACAGAGTACTCTCCACCCGTGCCATGATTATATATCGGTACTTCGTTTCCTACCATTTATTGTTTTGCATATACACGGGGTTGTACCCCGTAGATACTTACCCCTCTTTATATCCCGAATTCCCGTACGGGCATCTTCCCTTTCAATAATAAAAAAAGAAATAGAAAAACAAACTCAGAACTTGAAAATAATATGTTTAAAAGATTCAAATGCAAAATCATTAAATACGTGGTTTATGAGTTAAAATTTTACTGAAAAAGACAATCACTCAAGAAAAAGAAGCCTATCGGTGTCGCGTTACTCTGCTGTCGATAAAGGTTTTAATTTTCAATCACTTAGAAGAGATAACTTATAAAAAGTAAAACTCAGTTAATTAGGCTTCTTCTGGCAATAAAATAATCTTTCGTTTTTTATTCGATTACACATCAAAGGTTGCAAAAACAGGTGGCCCATTTGCTTAAAGAATAACCGACATTATTTACATGAAAAAAATTTAAACACATTGAAATTTATTTGATAAACCTTAAAGAGGATAAGGTGTGATTATTTTCAATTGAATTGGGTATTAGCCGTGCATATTTTGTTTAATGCTAACATTTAAAAAAAGTTTTTGCTCCACTGATTAGGACAACGTTTTATTGAATCCAAGTTTTTTTTTAAAAAAAGTAAGCGCTGAAAAAGGTTAACGACTTGCACAAAAAATAGTTTTTCAATTCCTGATAATTTTAATTTATAGTTTTACATTTTGGTGAGAATTAAGTAGCATTAGTTTTTTTTGAACACCTTATCCATTTTGTAACGTTTCAGATATGCAAATACGGTGAGCTAAATGTGTTTGTTACACATATAGCCTTCAACTAAATAAAAGTGTGCAAATTGTAAATAATAGGATAATTTTGTTGGCTATTTCATATTAAACACTTAGGTTGTTTAACTTTATAGTATTTTCAATATAAACCTGGCTATAGTCATAAAGTAAGTTGGATTTGATTAATTTACCTAATGTGTGTGTGTAGTTCAAGTTCGTTTGAATTTTGTCTTATTGTGTTTCGTCCTATATCCTTATGTTTTATGTTGAATAAAGTAGCCCTACAGAGTTAAAAAGTAGAAGCAGTTTTCTAAACAAAGGCTCAACGGCATTCCTCTTATATATAATATGAACAGGTTTTTTATTTCATGTATTTTTGTGACTTTTTAAAGATGATATCTTCTACGTCGAAATGCCTTGAGGATTACCTTATGTAAATATTTTTGTTTTCATTATCTATGCTTGTGCCAGTCTCTAAATAAACATATTGACCATCATAAGCTTCTGCCATCCTAGTACTCTTTTGTCTAGTTCTGGATACTAATCATCAACCAGAACTTTCTATGTAGCCAGACTCAAAAATCTGACCGAGTGAAATTATTTGAAATAAATCGACTGGGAGAATAAAGATCAACCAGAACTTTCTATGTAGCCAGACTCAATAATCTGACCGAGTGAAATTATTTGAAATAAATCGACTGGGAGAATAAAGATCAACCAGAACTTTCTATGTAGCCAGACTCAATAATCTGACCGAGTGAAATTATTTGAAATAAATCGACTAGGAGAATAAAGATCAACCAGAACTTTCTATGTAGCCCGACTCAATAATCTGACCGTGGAAATTATTTGAAATAAATCGACTGGGAGAATAAAGATCAACCAGAACTTTCTATGTACCCCGACTCAATAATCTGACCGAGTGAAATTATTTGAAATAAATCGACTGGGAGAATAAAGATCAACCAGAACTTTCTATGTAGCCCGACTCAATAATCTGACCGTGGAAATTATTTGAAATAGGTCAACTGGAATATTAACCATCAACCAGAACTTTCTATATAGGCCTACTCAATGTTCTAGCTGATGGAGATTATGTGAAACACACTTAAACTATGATATTTGTTATCACCCAGAACTATCTATAAAGGCCGACTCAATGCTTAACTAATGGAAATTATGTGAAACATGTCAACTAGGATACTAACCATCAACCAGAACTTTCTATATAGGCCTACTCAATGTTCTAGCTGATGGAGATTATGTGAAACACACTTAAACTATGATATTTGTTATCACCCAGAACTATCTATAAAGGCCGACTCAATGCTTAACTAATGGAAATTATGTGAAACATGTCAACTGTAATACTAACCATCAACCAGAACTTTCTATATAGGCCTACTCAATGTTCTAGCTGATGGAGATTATGTGAAACACTTAAACTATGATATTTGTTATCACCCAGAACTATCTATAAAGGCCGACTCAATGCTTAACTAATGGAAATTATGTGAAACATGTCAACTGTAATACTAACTATCAACCAGAAATTTGTATATAGGGCTACTAAATGCTTTGCTAATGGAAATAATGTGAAACCAGTCAACTAGGATACTAACCATCAACCAGAACTTTCTATATAGGCCTACTCAATGCTTAACTAATGGAAATTATGTGAAACCAGTCAACCAGGATACTAACCATCAACCAGAACTTTCTATATAGGCCTACTCAATGTTCTAGCTGATGGAGATTATGTGAAACACTTTAACTGATATTTATTATCACCCAGAACTATCTATAAAGGCCTACTCAATGCTTCGCTAGTGGAAATTATGTGAATCAAGTCAACAGGAATGAAAATGGCAAAAACACAAATATGTTAATCTCGACATATTTGTTATTTTAAATTAAAACAGGTAGGCCTATATACATACTATGTGTAAATTATAATATTAGATGTCGGCTGGTACACGGCGGGAAGCACAATGGTTTCAACCCATGTACACTTAATGCAAGAATGTACAGATAAAATAACTAAAACTTTACATGGTAATTCAAACGGACGGAAAATACCCATTTCATGTCATATTATTTTCGTTGTTAAGGAATTTTCCATTATTTTATTGTTTACAAACAACATATTTCAAGAACTTAGATCAACTCTGCGCTATCATTATAGTGATTTCATTATAACACAAAAACTTTGATTAAATACAATCTTTCCTCTAAGTTTAATCTTGTGTGAGAAAATAGTGGAATAAAATATATCAAACTGCAAATAACGTTTAAAGAAAAAAATTTAGGTCTACCTTATCAAAGGGGCTGTGTGAAAGTTTAATTTAAACTATGATTAATGCAAGAATATGTAATAGTAATAATAAAATTAATAAAGAAATACTAGTAAATTAGTAATACCAAATCGGCTAACATATTGACTCTTCAATTCTATTTAAAATAAACTGGAAATTATAAATAAATTAAGACATACAAAAATGTAAGACTTGCTGTTAATATTATTTATACTTGGATTATTAATACATTTTTAAAGCTCAAAAAGTACAATTTTTCATCACTCATCATAAGGCTCAAGTGAATCTAGTTCATAAATAAGTGGCTTGTCTATAATTAATTCGAAGAAATGTTTTTTACAAGAGCTAGGCTCAATGGCCTACGGTCCCATTGTTTGGTAAATGATTCGACAACTTTCTTATCTAATATGACATTTTCAAAATAATGTTATACTCTTCCATTTGAATAATATGTTTTCCTCCATCTGTGTCTACTATTTTATGATGCTATATCCATGCTATTTCCCACCATCAGAATCTAGACTTTTGCATTGTTAGAGCAATGCTAATGTTTCCCACCAACAGAATCTAGATTTTGCATTGTTAGAGCAATGCTAATATTTCCCAAAATCAGAATCTAGATTTTTTCAATGTTGGAGCAATGCTAATATTTTCCACCATCAGAATCTAGACTTTTGCAATGTTAGAGCAATGCTAATATTTCCCACCATCAGAATCTAGACTTTGCAATGTTAGAACAATGCTAATAATACCCACCATCAGGATCTAGACTTTTACAATGTTAGAACAATGCTAATATTTCCCACCATCCGAAACTAGACTTTTGCAATGTTAGAGCAATGTTAATGCTTTCCTCCAACAGAATCTAGACTTTTACAATGTTAGAGCAATGCTAATATTTCCCACCATCAGAATCTAGACTTTTACAATGTTAGAGCAATGCTAATATTTCCCACCATCCGAAACTAGACTTTTGCAATGTTAGAGCAATGTTAATGCTTTCCTCCAACAGAATCTAGACTTTTACAATGCTAGAGCAATGCTTATATTTTCCTCCAACAGCATCTAGACTTTTGCAATTTTAGAGCAATGGTAATGTTTACCTAAATCAGAATCTAGACTTTTGCAATGTTAGAGCAATGCTAATATTTCCCACCATCAGAATCTAGACTTTGCAATGTTAGAACAATGCTAATATTACCCACCATCATAATCTAGACTTTTGCAATGTTGGAGCAATGCTAATGCTTTCCTCCAACAAAATCTAGATTTTTGCAATGTTAGAGCAATGCTAATATTTCCCACCATCAGAATCTAGACTTTTACAATGTTAGAGCAATGCTTATATTTCCCACCATCAGAATCTAGACTTTTGCAAGGTTAGAGCAATGCTAATATCTCCCACCATCAGAATCTAGACTTTACAATGTTAGAACAATGCTAATATTACCCACCATCAGGATCTAGACTTTTACAATGTTAGAACAATGCTAATATTTCCCACCATCCGAAACTAGACTTTTGCAATGTTAGAGCAATGCTAATGCTTTCCTCCAACAGAATATAGACGTTTACAATGTTAGAGCAATGCTTATATTTTCCTCCAACAGCATCTAGACTTTTGCAATGTTAGAGCAATGGTAATGTTTTCCTCCATCAGAATCTAGACTTTTGCAATCATGCTAATATTTCCCACCATCAGAATCTAGACTTTGCAATGTTAGACCAATGCTAATATTACCCACCATCATAATCTAGACTTTTACAATGTTGGAGCAATGCTAATGCTTTCCTCCAACAAAATCTAGACTTTTGCAATGTTAGAGCAATGCTAATATTTCCCACCATCAGAATCTAGACTTTGCAATGTTAGAACAATGCTAATATTACCCACCATCAGGATCTAGACTTTTACAATGTTAGAGCAATGCTAATATTTCCCACCATCCGAAACTAGACTTTTGCAATGTTAGAGCAATGTTAATGCTTTCCTCCAACAGAATCTAGACTTTTACAATGTTAGGGCAATGCTTATATTTTCCTCCAACAGCATCTAGACTTTTGCAATGTTAGAGCAATGGTAATGTTTTCCTCCATCAGAATCTAGACTTTTACATTTTTAGAGCAATGCTTATTTTTTCCTCCAACAGCATCTAGACTGTTACAATGTTAGAGCAATGGTAATGTTTTCCTCCAACGGGATCTAGACTTTTACAATGTTAGATCAATGCTAATGCTTACCTCCAACAGCATCTAAACTTTTGCAATGTTAGAGCAATGCTAATATTTTCCACCATCAGAATCTAGACTTTTACAATGTTAGAGCAATGCTAATATTTCCCACCATCCGAAACTAGACTTTTGCAATGTTAGAGCAATGTTAATGCTTTCCTCCAACAGAATCTAGACTTTTACAATGTTAGAGCAATGCTTATATTTTCCTCCAACAGCATCTAGACTTTTGCAATTTTAGAGCAATGGTAATGTTTACCTCCATCAGAATCTAGACTTTTGCAATGTTAGAGCAATGCTAATATTTCCCACCATTAGAATCTAGACTTTGCAATGTTAGAACAATGCTAATATTACCCACCATCATAATCTAGACTTTTGCAATGTTGGAGCAATGCTAATGCTTTCCTCCAACTAAAATCTAGACTTTTGCAATGTTAGAGCAATGCTAATTTTTCCCACCATCAGAATCTAGACTTTGCAATGTTAGAACAATGCTAATATTACCCACCATCAGGATCTAGACTTTTACAATGTTAGAGCAATGCTAATATTTCCCACCATCCGAAACTAGACTTTTGCAATGTTAGAGCAATGCTAATGCTTTCCTCCAACAGAATATAGACTTTTACAATGTTAGAGCAATGCTTATATTTTCCTCCAACAGCATCTAGACTTTTGCAATGTTAGAGCAATGGTAATGTTTTCCTCCATCAGAATCTAGAATTTTGCAATGTTAGAGCAATGCTAATATTTCCCACCATCAGAATCTAGACTTTGCAATGTTAGAACAATGCTAATATTACCCACCATCATAATCTAGACTTTTGCAATGTTGGAGCAATGCTAATGCTTTCCTCCAACAAAATCTAGAC
>JBAIZL010000003.1:16513872-16521372 GCA_036971475.1 Prosapia bicincta
AACGTATTATTCAAAATGATAAATCGGTAAAATTTAAAGAGTTTATCACCAGCGATAAGTAATAAATTCTGATCAACGTATATAGTTCTGTGAGTACATCGCCTGAAAGCTCAACGACCGGCAGCACAAATGGTAGCTAGCAAAAAGATTTAAAGGATTCGCTTTGAATAAGTCCTGTTTTCGTGATACTGAAATCCCTCTTAAACCTTTTATGGAATCACTACATTGATCATGCAAAAACTCCAGAAAATTTCTAAATATAAAATCACTGCATTTGTAGTCAGATGGAAACATTGGGTTAAGGATTTATAGTGAAACAGAAGCTGGAAGGAAAAGGGTCTCAGAAAAACAAAAAAGGTAAATAACGATTAGAAGTTAAAGGTTAAATAACTAGTAAAATATGGATTTCTTTAGTATTTCTTAGTAAAGAGGGATTATCTATTTAGAAGGTAATCTAAATCCAAGGCTATTATAGCAGTAAGTTCACTTCTGTTGATAAAAAAATAGTTTTTATTGGGCTACCCAAAGAATAATATATAAAGTAACATAATATAATCGTGATAAAAACAGCTGCGAGAATTAACTTAATTTAATCCACTAGGACTATAGGCCTATTATATTTCTGCATGATTACAAAATTGTTTTGAATATTACTTAAACATAATCTTTAAATGGTATATCCTGTATATGAAGGCGAAAACCGCTTGTTAGCGTTAACTTACGACCATGTTTAACTTTCGTAAATCTTCGGGAGAGTTCGTTCATCCCCAATCTGATGTTAAATGGTATTATATCTGATATTTTGATTCTAGTTTTACTCTTTCTATGGAAAAACTGAAGTGTATTTACAGACGCTTACAATTTACGTCTGTTTACTAAGTTTATTCGTAAAGGTCTGTCAAGTGTTGGGAGTTGTAGGGAATAGGAGTCATTCTGGGATTAATCTACTACCTGAAACATCTGGTGAAACTAAAGTATTGTGGCTAAGGTCTGTCAAGTGTTGGGAGTTGTAGGGAATAGGAGTCATTCTGGGATTAATCTACTACCTGAAACATCTGGTGAAACTAAGCTAATGGCAGAGGTCTGTGGCCCTTGTATGAACAAGTACTGGTTCTGAATAAGCCTGTATTTTTAATGGTAAAATATCTATTAGAATGAGCAGCAAAATATATCAGAAAATTATTTTTATAATAATAATATGCTGATTTATGGTTTACTGTTAACAATATATACTCTAATCCCTAGTGTATTTGCTGTTGAAATCTAAATCATATACAGGAAACACTTATAGCTATTTTCATGACTGAAATAATAATTAGAATTTCAAAAATATTAACTGTAAAAACTTAACAAGTCAACCAGTGATTGAAAATATAAAAAATGTAACCATTAGCAGAGTCTATTTAAGTCATGACAATACATTTTGTAATTTAACTTTTAAGTTATATTTTAGGTTATTGTTATTTTCTTGATTATTGTACTACTCGTAGTCTTTATATATATTTATTGTGTCTGTTTAGAATGATATGTTTTAATGTCAATTTAAATTGTATTTTCTATTTCTTATCCTCTAACAAAATTGTTAATGTGTTGGTTGTAGTATTTTTCAGTTTTGAAAATGGCCATAGGTTTTTCCTTTGTAAATGACTGTATCTAAAATAATAAATCTAGTTTGTCTTGTGCTTCATTAAAGTTTATATTATAAAAAAACTTTTACACAGGAAAAATTGTAGTTACACCCTCCTCCTATAAATATTATTATTAGGACTAACTACTGTCAGAGAAGCAGTAATGGCCCTCCCCCACAACCAGCGTAGCTTTAGTCATGGATGTATTTTAGTAGTATTAGCAGTATTTGTAGGCGCTCTCGTCTAGTGTAATTCATTTTTTAGTGTTAATTCAATAGCGACTCGTCATTAGAAGTTTTACTTTTTTTAGACGTTTCATTTCTGTAGAAAACTTAAGTATCCCTGAAATAGGCTCTTAAGAAAGAGGAAATGAAATCATGTTTCTCAACCGTGATTTTGAAGATGAAGATTCGCCACTCCACTGAAGTTTTCTTGGCTGTAGAAGTCGGCTAAAGTAAACAATACTAATTGCGCACGCTATGGGAAGTGATCCAGCTGCGGGAGGATGTCTTCGTGTTCGGCTGTTTTGGCACTTGTCAGAAGACACGACGCCCGGGCCCGCTTTATTAATTTATTTTCGGCACGAACGCGAAGATGCGTGCACACGTTTAGGATATTTTTTCTATTACTTTTTCCTTTTCTGGAAGTGAAATAAATGTTTGAGTTGTGTGAAATATATATATATATATATATATATATATATATATATCGTATTAATTTCCTCGTAACATTTCTCTCAATTTGAACCTATATTACCGTACCAGCTGATCGTGACACGTTTTATGGGTTTATAAGCCTCTAGTTAGTTGTCCTACTACTAAGGCCATCGATCATGGTCCTCCAAAACACTCAAGAAGATATTACCATATGACATCGAGCTTATGCTTCAACTACACTCACAATATTGAATGAAATTAATTTAGAGATTATATAATCTAATAGTTTATCTAATTCTTCATCTACATTACATTAATAATATTTATAATTATTTTTCAAGTTTTGCTTGTTAAATTAATAAGATAGGAAAACAAGAGTTTTTTTGCAAGCTTGTTAGTGTACTATTGGTATATTTTCTACTTGAATACATTTTTAAATGAAAGTAAATTAAAAAATAGGATAAAAAATGTTATTATATTTTACAAAATATAGACTACCAGTATCACTTTCTAAACATTTCGCCAACTCCTTCTCTCATGTGCTACACAAATATATTCCAAACAAGAAATAACTGATTTTAAATGTCACAAGCCATAAATAGTGTTTCCATTTTGAAAATATTGAAACATAACCTCAATATACTACCGCACATAAACCTTTATAAAGTAGACCTAAATCTTTTTTTTTAACGGACCACTATTTTACATTATAATAACATTTAGCTATTTTACAAAATAACTTCTAAGTGTCCGATTAGGTTATGTTACTAAAACATTAGTTTACTAACGGTAATATTATCGACAAACGGTTAACTTGATATAAACTATATTTTTATATTTAGATGGCGTTCAACAAAAAATTACCCACCCGTCTGTAAGCAATGATAAACGGAAGAAAAGTCCGAATGCATAAACCTTTTCCTCTATGTGTAAGTGTTTACAGACGAATGGTTTATTTCTAAGACGTTAGTTTTCCGCTTAATGCATTGGTTTTAGTTTGGTTTGCATATTGTGCCGTACCTATAATTGAAATCCTTTACCATCCTTCGTATCCGACAATAGTTACACTGTCTCTGATTTTCTTGAAAAAAAACTGCAAAGAAGTATAATATTCGTAAAGTTTTCGTTGTTTAAAAATTCCTGAAAAAAAATTAATTGCAGTTCGTGTATTTTCCAGAATATTGTAGGACAAGTAAAACAACTTACCAGTTACAATACTTCAAGGAAAAAATCACGAATTCAATTCTTACTCTCTTACTTTCACCAAAAAGGTAATTAGGCCCACAAAAAACTAACAATTAAATTGCAAAACCGTTAGAGTTGGTCAAGTGGGTTTTTCATTGCATTTTGCAGACAGCTTACTCGTCTTCTATAAAACTCTAGCACGGGCTTTATGTTTCCACCCTAATCCTACCTATTTTCACAGTGCTTTTCTATCTTTTGTAGGCGATAATCATATTGGTGATCACATAAAACCCCACCTCAAAAAAACTATATAAAATAAATGAAGAAATGAAGCACAAGTCTAGTCTGTAAATAGTCGAAATACGTTCAAAGAGAAATTTGCTGAAACATTATTATTAGATCAAAGGGAGGAAAATCCATTAAATGTTTGAAGGGTGAAGAACAAAAGCAAAATGAAACGCTGACGTAGAAAGATGAGACCAGATGACAGATGGCACTGGGATTGGTCTTCAGGCAATAGACCGGCAATGATCATCACAAGGAGAAAGTCGAAGAAGGGACGTGATTGTAAGGGTTATGCCACGCAATGAGCAAACTAACATGAGGTAAAAAATTAAACTATTTTTTAAATGACAATTTTGTTAGACCTCTCTGATAATTTGAAGAAAAACCATTCAGCTATCCTAAGAAGTGTTGTGTCTAAATTCCGAAAATGAACAAATTATTCTGAAGTTTCTGAAAGAAAATACAGGGCTTATTATGGAATCGGTGAAAGCTAGAGGTTTTCGTCTTCTCTTACTTGTTACATTGAGGATATGTTGAAGTATTTTTCAAGTACCGTATATTTTTATTAAATTAAGTTAACTTATAAGATCATACTGCAGCTTTTTTGTGATTTACATGTTATATTTATTTTCTGTATAGTATTAACATACATATTATGTTAAAATATTGTTATCCACTATTATACGTCAGTTAATAAAAAAGATAATTGTATTTTATTAAATTATACTATGACGAGTTCGATAGTTATATATTGAATAAATAATAAATTTTAATTCCATTTGTTGAACTTGAAACATTTTTGGTTGCGTCAAAGCCAAGTTAAATTGAATTCGTTAAATCGTTTTTTATATTCAATAATTTGTTATCTGTTAACTATAACTACATTTGGCCTACTTGTGTCGGCCATTCGTTTTTCAATTGCTTCTATTACCTCACACTCTCCTGTCATATATTTTGTACAAATTTGCAATCGTTAAAAAAATACGTTTTTATTCATCCGCTCAAGTTATAATACAGTTATTTTTAACCTATAGTGGATGACAGTTGATGTTAGTACAGTTTTTTCAAATATTTATTAAATAATTAAATTATAAAACTTAGGGGTGTAGGTCAAATTCGAACTAAGTACCTTCATGTTCGAAGTCTAACGATTTGGCAATAAGGCAACTTTCCCATAGCTAGAATTTTTGTGTTAAAGATGTATATGAATTTTATTTTGCTCCCATCTGGTTGTCGTCGAAACCTTCACTGTGGAACTTTAAATTGTTGCCATAGTTACCACACATTGTCACAAATAATGCTCTAGGATTAAAAATAAATGGCAAGAATAAAATAAAACAAACAAACTGGATTAACGGTATATAGAACTATACTTCAAAAGCGGAGAACTCGAAAGGAAAGCGAGTAAAACTACAACACAGCGCAAGCGACGAAACAAAAGAAAGCGTATAAATAGTAACAAACGAAAATAATTGACCAACAGCATACATAGAAAAAAAATGGAAAATTGTAAGTAAATTCGTTTTTTATTTTGCCATATATATTATTTTTCTGGCATATGTATAAACAGTTAAAATGAACTATTAAGCCAGCAAACGTGTTTCTTAAACAAAAATATTAATAATGGTTTTCGTTTCTAAAATATAAATTTGAGATAAAGTATAAAAATGGATAATAAATGTGCATTTCTTATATAGGGTTACGAAATCACAAATTATTTTAAAATCTAAAATATTATTTTATTTTGGTCGACGAAGTATTTATTTAAGTTATATATCATTGTCAATTATTTCACTAAAGTGATGTCTCTCCGTGACCCCTATTCATCCCCTTCCAGTATTGCTGTTGTATTAACGTTGTCGTGATCAACCAAATTGGGCTGTTAGTCCTGTAGCCGTCGTTAAAGTATGATTTGTAGCTCCCGGGGCGTGTAGGCCGAACAGCTGCTGCACTCTGCCGGTACTGCCAGGTACTAACCAGTCGCTAATTACTCTCCAAGTGGGCTTAGCTTTCAGCACTTGAGGTAATCTTTACACGAAAGCAATTGAGTGTGAAACATAGTTGCTAACTACTTACTTGCTTGTAATATCATGCACCAGATTATTAAACAAATTTAATTAAATCAATAGTGGGACTATATTTTTACAACTTTACTTCTTAACAACTTTTTAATTAAAAAATAAATAAACAAAAAACCTTATCACAACCTTAAATGTTCAAAGTGTTTACTCTCTCCCTACGAACTAGTTTATGAATACAGTATTAAATCCAGTACTAAATACAATAAACTATATTGAACTAAGTCTGGTTAGGTTTTGAGTTACAATTTTACACATTATCGTTGTGAATTGTTCTCACTAACCTATAATTTTACCATAAAAACACTTACATTGGAACTATCCGGCTTTCAAACCGCCTAAAAGACATTCCCAGTTTGATTGATACAAAGTATGAGAAAACGTCCAGAACGTGTGGAATTGTGTGTTTTTGGATTTAGACCTACTCTTTACCAGAGTAATAAAGAATTACTCTGCCTTATATGAAGTGAAGGAAGGTTAGGTAACGTAATGTTCTCATGGTATGCGTACTGAAAATTCTAAAAAAATCAAGGCATGCGTGGTCAAGACCGTTTACCTGAGAAGACCTACTCTCTAGCGAAGTCGGTTTCGACAGACTCCCATCTTCTCTGAGTGCCAGTCAGGCAAGGCTCTCAATAATATTTCAACGCCTGCCATATTAGGCTAATAGATAAAATTACATATAAGTTTGTAATGTTTTGACCTAAGCTAAATTAAGAAGGCCCTTTGTTAAACTATGATTGACATTTCTAACAAAAATGCGTAAGATATCAAATACACGTAAAAGATTTTAATCGCGAAAATTGTAATATTTTTTGTAGAGTTAAAAGCTTTTGGACGTTCAAACAAGTTGGCAAAATGTTAGAGCCTGCTATCGGAAAGAGCTTGATAGTATTATAGGTATTTCCATCTTCTACTTGGTGAAATCCATTTCATCTTGTTGATAGTAACATTGTTCATTGTACCACTTATTTACCATTCTCTTAGTCTTCTCAATCAGAGATTCTCCTACGTCCAATACTTCTCTATTTTTTCTTTTACTTAAATTATAAGCCTCAGTAAGAAGTATTTTTCACGCCATATTATGTGCTGCAGATATTCTTAATTTTTCTTTTTATTCACATTATCTCTCCATTTTCACACAGGCTTGCTGTTCTTTCTCTTCATGATATTTTCCTTAGAAGTTTCAATTATTTGCGTGCCCTTCCTTTTCAAGTCCACGCCTTATAACTTATTACATTACGTTATACTACGTAATGAAAACCAGAAGGAAAAATTAGAAAGAGAGAGAGGGGGAGAGAGAAATTAGCTAGTCAATGCATTAAACTAAGGTTACAATTAAAACACAAGCCTACTTTCCAGAGTTAGGAGTCTAATTTTCGCTACGAAAGGCTTTTATATTTCTCTATACCAATTCTTCTTCTACCCAAAGACCGTCATTGAATGTTGGGCCATTAGGCTCAGTGACGCACAGTACTTCCACTGTCCTCCTTTTCCTCCTGAGCCCCACAGACCTCCAGGTGACAGATCCTATCCGAACTGAATCCCTCTAAGAAAAAAAACTATTTATGATATTCAAGCTAACATTAGCATAGTTTTTGAAGCTGGAGCTGCAACCAACAACGTTCAGCTGAGCGGTCACACTATTTAGCCTACACTATGCAGCCG
>JBAIZL010000003.1:16523872-16541372 GCA_036971475.1 Prosapia bicincta
TACATTATTAATTGAACTTTTTTAAAGGAAAAAGGTAGTTGTTAAATCGTTTTTATCAGTTACTAATTATATTAATTTATTTAATTTGTGATAAATCTCAGTATAAATAGAGTAATTTAATGTAACGATAATAATAAGTAATGTATTTTTAATCCAATATTTGAAATTAAACATTCTTAGTTCTGAATTCTTTTGTCGGAAAACAAATGTTTAGGTAATTTCTCATTACGCAAAATTCAATGTTTTTCTTAATTAAAAATTTCTGGTCACGTGGCTATAAAAGTTTTGAGTTCTGTTGGAAACTTCCTGAGGGGCACAATCAAAATTTTGTTAAAATGTTCTACATTATTTTCTACATTATATTGAAGGAATAACTTCTATACGCGTGGTGAAAAAAAACATAAGATTAAATCATTGCTTTCGCGTCACGCTACTTCTGAAACTCATAACTTACAGCATATGAATTCATGTAACAGCTGATTTTGTGTTATAGGTTATGGTGTAGAACAGCCGTTTTACACGTAGATTATTAATAAATAGTTTTTATCAGTTAAAAATTAATTAATTAATTAAAGTTTTTATTAATCTCAATAAAAATAATTCAATATAAATATAATAATAAGTTATGTATTTTAAGCCAATTTGAATTATATTATTTTATTGTTATTATTTTAATTATTCAAACACATTCATATATAAAACGTGTCTAAGTAAACTAGGGTTTAAGTTTTGAAATGTAGGCTATATAAATAATTTGTATTGTTGATGGTCTAATTCGTTGTTTGGTTAGAAGATAGAATGTGGGTTACCAATGCATTAGAAGAATAGAGATTAAACTTAATAGCCTATATCAATAATTAGGGTAAGGAAATTATCAAGCAAAACTCAAAAATATTTATACAATTTGTCAAAGTAATGGAGGGAAGGTAACAATTGAATATTCGATTTTATGATATCTACCTTATATTTATTTCATATTATGGGGATTGAACCTTGCATTTTTACTGTGTGGTCCAAATATAGTCGGATGTACCTCGGATTTCTACGTTTCATAATAAAACAAGAAATTGAATTTCACATAAAATATGGAAAATAAGCTATTTACTACTCATACATTAACCTACGTGTTTCAATGGCAAAACTCATTTTCTGTTTGAACTTTACATTATAAAGTTTCATAAAAGCATAACTTAATGAATTTTTAACCTATGTCATTAAATAAGGGTAATACAAAGTTTATAATATTAATTAAATATTTAAATCTTTGAAGCACTTGACTACTCACACTATGTTTCAATAACAGCCTAAACGCTTATGATTGATTTATCACAATTTTTATAATAAAGTTGAAAGGCATCTATAATCGTCTGCAGTTGATAAGATTGCAAAAACTGTTTGCGATTTGACCTTCACAAGTGTTTCACATACAGGTAGAAAGGCTCTGTGTTTTTACTCAGACATTTTTCGTTCAGTTAGGATATCGACTTCACCACAACTGATTTCTAGCATAACCTTTTAATAACATCCGTTACAATGATCATTACAATAACAAACGATCAATATACATTTTACAGATTTATAGTGAAAAACCAAATCTTAATATATAAGATGTTTTATTATATTTTCTTAACTATTAGGAACACAATTGTATCTAATAAAAGCTACTTTCAGTCAACTGAAATATACAGTTTATTTATAAAGTGAAAGATTTGTTAAATATTATTTTAATTACTAGAAATCATCTACAAGCTACCGCAAATAAATAATGTATTCGAACAAATCTGTTATTGTATTCTTTATAGAATTCTACAAACAATACTATTAAAACTAAGTAGGCCTTTAATTAATCATTTAGATTTTTTTAAAAATATTCTACCGAAATTAGTCGTTGTGTATGATAAAATGAAATATTTTTTCGTTCTGAAATTCTACAAAATATAGCCTACAATTGAAATTAAATAAGCCTAGTTAGAAGAAATTAGTATTGTTTTTGTTATAGAATTTTGCATAAAATGATAGTGAAACTATGTAGGCCTATCGAGTTTGAACAAACTACCTATTGTTTTCGTTATAGAATTCTACATAAAATGCTATTGAAACCAAGTAGCCCAATCGTGTTTTAGAAACAAATTAATTGTTGTTTTCGTTATAGAATTCTACTTAAAATGCTATTGAAACCAAGTAGCCCAATCGTGTTTTTGAACAAAATAATTATTGTTTTCGTTATAGAATTCTGCATAAAATGCTATTGAAACCAAGTAGCCGAATCGTGTTTTGGAACAAAATAATTATTGTTTTTGTTATAGAATTCTGCAGAAAATGCTATTGAATCCAAGTAGCCCAATCGTGTTTTAGAAACAAATTAATTGTTGTTTTCGTTATAGAATTCTACTTAAAATGCTATTGAAACCAAGTAGCCTAATCGTGTTTTTGAACAAAGTAATTATTGTTTTCGTTATAGAATTCTGCATAAAATGCTATTGAAAGCAAGTAGCCAAATCGTGTTTTGGAACAAAATAATTATTGTTTTCGTTATAGAATTCTACTTAAAATGCTATTGAAACCAAGTAGCCCAATCGTGTTCTTGAACAAAATAGTTATTGTTTTCGTTATAGAATTCTGCATAAAATGCTATTGAAACTAAGTAGGCCTGTCGTATTTGAACAATTTACTTATTGTTTTGGTTATAAAATTCTACTTAGAATGCTATTGAAACCAAGTAGACCAGTCGTGTTTTTGAACCAATTAATTGTTGTTTTTGTTATAAAATTCTGCATAAAATGCTGTTGAAACTAAGTAGGCCTATTTGAACAAATTAGATATGATTGTTGTTATAGAGTTTTAACTAAAATACTGTACTATTAGGTAACATGTTACAATAATTATGTATATTTTCGATATAAGATTCTACAAAAAACTACTGAAAATATATTCGTGTTTGAATAAATATGATATTCATATCTTTATAACAGAAAACTTATAAGCCTATTAATACTACATCTAAATATAATGTTTGATGAATTTATGTATGGTTTTTAAATAAAATATTGTTTCCGTGGTTTGTTAGGCAACATAAGTAACATGTTGCAACAAATTAGATAACCTTATGTAGGTTTGTAAAAACCATCACAGAATAGCTACTTAGTCTGAGGTGTAGTACATTACAAACTTACATAAAAGTTAAACAACGAAAACAGTAAACGCTAAAAAGATATTTTTCATTATAATATTTTACTGAAACTAGTAGGAAATGAAAATACTACTGAAACTAATGTTGTATTTAACCATTTTTTTCTAAATATTTTGTCGTTATACGATCCTATTTAAAATACTACTAAAAGCAGCATCACTTGGAACATGTTAATATGGTTACAATATATTGCTATACTACCGTAACTTATTACCATTTTTAACAAATTTTGTTAATGTGGAAAGTTGCAAATAGGCTACTTGGAATAGTTTATAAAAAACTTTACATGATCTCTAATCCCTTATCAATAACAAACTTATAACATATAAAACCTTCTAAATATATATTCTGAGAAATGTCAGTTAAGAAATAATAAAGAAAAAACTCAAGTGGACTGATATTTTTAAAATTGTGTGTTAACAGTTTTAGAATTTTAAACCAATGAGACACCCATAAATTACAGAAAGTATAGATTAGATCCAAAGAAGAACTGACCATGTTGAAGTGATTATATTAAATTAGAAAATGAGAAACGAAGAGTTATTAACAATTGAAGTATATGGAAAGTAACATGCAAAAAGCCCAGTCATTGTTTCCAAAAGTTACAGCGCATGGAAAAAATTGAGAAATATAAAACAAGAGTGCAAAATCATATGGTTGATTTTACATTTTGGAGACATTTTTATTAGAAAAGAGAAATAAAGTTTATAGGGAAATAAAGAAATAGAAAAGAAAGATATAACAAGATGGACTTCAAATTTTTACACTAGTTATACTAGTTGAGTATTTTTATCAAAGGTATCTTAGACTGAAAAGACTACAATGTTTAATATACAATTACATTAATACTAATACGGATCTAGTGGTAATGTTTTCCTTGACCTTTAAAGACAACAGTTTCACCCCGTGGTTACTACCACTAAACGTTAACATTATACGTTAAGGTGCATCATTAGGTTGATGTCATTTACGATATGTCGTAACAATTAGACTTTATTTAACGCAGATGGATACTTTGAGCAGATATATGTGTAATTATCTTCAAGCGTACGTCCCACCCTTGACATATTACATCCCCTAATAACTTTACGTTTCCATCTCTTACGGCCGCCGTACAGTTTGCCTTTCTTCCTGTAGAGAAATGTGTATGATGAAAAACACACCCACACACATAAAATTATCTCACAATAATTTCATATATTTTAAACATTCTTTTAAGGGTATGTAAAAGGCTTTCAGTCTTTCCCCCTCTCTCTCTCCCTCTCGCCCCCTCTCTAACGTACACACACACACACACACACACACACACACACACACAAACCCATATACATAGCTTAACATATTCTCATAATAATTTCATATATATTAAATATTCTTTTAACTGTATGAAAAGTGCTCCTAGTCTTCTCTCTCTTTCTCTCTCCCACACACAGACACTCATACGCGCGCACACGCACACTAAAGTCAACTCATATCCTTTTCTATGATCATACATAAATAGCAAGTCTGATTTAGTCTTTTGTAATTCTTAATTTTTCCCCCGTTATCAGTATTAGAGAATTATAATGTCCAATCCTTATTATTAACGTACTTTATTCTTTTTTCTACAAGGTAAGCAACGCCTACGATGTATGCAGGTAGACATCTCCTCACGATCGCAATAGAGAGATTTCTTTAGAGGTTCGATCCTTAACACTTAATGCAATGCCCATTTCCTACATCTCATACTTAGTTGTTCTATTTTCCTATAATATGCCTAACGGTAAGGTTTTTACAATCATTCCTTTTCTCCAAAGACGGTAATATTTATGTTTCACTGGTCGCCTTTAAACAAACATAAGCTTATATTTTGAAACCTTTGTCGAAAGGCTTTCCATACGCTACTGAACTTTAGGTAGTTTTAAATGAAATAAAAACAGACGCTTTTAATAAATAAAATTTTGCATTAGTATAAAATTATTTGATTTCCTGTTTATTTAGGCACTCACATACAAAATTATTTGACTTCCTGTTTATTTAGGCACTCACATACAAAATTATTTGATTTCCTGTTTATTTAGGCACTCACATACAAAATTATTTGATTTCCTGTTTATTTAGGCACTCACATACAAAATTATTTGATTTCCTGTTTATTTAAGCACTCACATACAAAATTATTTGATTTCCTGTTTATTTAGGCACTCACATACAAAATTATTTGACTTCCTGTTTATTTAGGCACTCACATACAAAATTATTTGATTTCCTGTTTATTTAGGCACTCACATACAAAATTATGTGATTTCCTGTTTATTTAGGCACTCACATACAAAATTATTTGATTTCCTGTTTATTTAGGCACTCACATACAAAATTTTCGTAGGGAACTAAACGATCGATAACCTTGCAAAATAAATTTGATTGTTACAGAACGGCGTTCAACAACTGATTTGTTGTCTTTATAGAGTCTTAATTGTGTGTATATTACTTATTATATATGTACGTACTTGTAAACTAATGGTATACAATACTATATTAAAAAAAAATATTACCTTAAAACTACTCAAAGAAAAATAATTCAATAGAAAAAGTTTAAAGGCCGTTACTGTTTTTAATTAGTTTTATTATTTTTTTAATTGCTTGTTTTAAACCCCTCTCCTGATGTATAACTTGCACAAATTTTCAGTCGTTAATAAAACATTTTTTATACATCCAATTAAGTTAAAATACATTTGTTTTAACTTATAGTAGATGGCAATTAATGTTAACACAGTTATTTCAATAATTAAATTATAAACATTTAGGCAGTATAGGTCGCGTTCGAACTGAGTATCTTCGTGATCGAGGTCTAGCGCTTTGGCACTGACCCAACATTCCCATTAGAAATATATTTCTCGAAGATGTGCATGAATTTTTTTCCGCTCATCTGGTTGCCTTCGAAACCTCCATTGTACAGCCTTATATAGTTCCCATGGTTACCACACAATATCATAAATAATGCTCTATGATTAAAAATGATGAAAGAATAAAATAAACCAACTGGATTAACGGTATCGAATCTTGCTTCATAAACGGATAATGCGAAAGGAAAGTGAAAAGAAACTACAACTCAATGCAAGCGAAGAAAAAAAAGATAGCTTATAAATACTAGAAAATAAAAATAATAGTCCAACACCATACAAAGAAAGTAAAGTGGAAAATCTATTTCTATTTTGCCACTTAATATTATTATTCTTACATATGTGTATACATATTTATATTAATTGTAATTATAAAAATAAAAAGTAACTTAAACAAAATTTGTTTCTGTTGAGTTAAGTAGGATTTTACATCTAATAATACACTCTCACTATAGATCTATTGGGGAGTTGTTGTTAAGGTAAATATATTTATATTAACTAAAGTATTGTATCCATTAGTTTACAAGATGTACCTTGATAAGTACGAGTATTATGTAAAACTTTTCCATACCGAACTAGTTGCAATGTCGACTTGGTAATAAACTAGTTTACTAGACTCGTTTAGCAACAGCTTGGTTATCCTTCACAAAACATAATAATTTTGTTTACTTTGTCATTTCTAACAAAATTTCTCATTAAAATTTTTGGAGTATATCTTTAAAAGTTCAATAAATTCTGAATTACTCTACATAAAATCAAGAATTGGGATTTGAAAAAAGGAAATTTTATTTTTTAATTGTATATTACTTATTAGTATTTATCAAACTAAAAAAGAGAATGGAGCTATAAAAGTATTTGGAAATTCCCTGAAATGATTTTGTGTCATTATATATATATATATATATATATATATATATATATATATATAAAGAACTAGTCAAAATACAAATACAAGAATTATAATTGAATGTACAATTCAAAGCTTTTCGTTGGCTAACAGTACCAACATCATCAGCGATATATATATATATATATATATATATATATATATATATATATATTAAATATGGTGATATATATTCTTGTAATATAGTTAATAAAATAAAATATTTCAAAAACAAGAATACTTTTAATGAATATATTTATTCAAAGCTTTTCGCCGATAAAATAGTACCAGCATCGAAAATAATTATCTATTCCTGAAGATTTTAAAAGAATTCTAAAAGAATAGATGAGGGAAGAGAGAGAGAGAGAGAGAGAGATTTAAGAATTATATAAATCTCAAAAATACTGAAATGATCAACTATTTTAAAATGTTTTTAATTAATCAACAGCTGCCGAAGTCAAAGAATGATGATTAATAAATCCAACAACTTTGCTGAAACACGTAACTGAGCAAAAACAACTTTTAAAATTTTATCTTTAATAAATTTTTTATATAGGCTAATGACAGACCACATACAATTTTTCACAGACATTACATAAAACATAATACATTTTGTATTATGTTTTATATAATGTTATTTATTTTATAAATAGTAAGTAATGTTGTATAATTGTTTAATTAAAATTGAGCTCTTGAAAAGGGATTTCAGAAAGAAATTTGAAACGTTGAGTGTTTAAAAAAGCAAAATTGTCTGTGATCTGTCATTAGCCTATATAAAAAATTAATAGTTATTAACAGACATTAAATAAAAATGTCTTTAATAAAATCATTATGAATTTGATAATATTTTTAATCGATCAGTATTTATTATTAGAAATTCGTTTTTCTTCTATGAAAATCATTTTAATTTCACCTCTCTTGTACAAAATAATATTTATTACAGTTTTACATTTATTTCCATATGTGATTAATGAAATTTATTACTTTATATGATGACCTTAATTTATGAATTGGGAAAATTCGTAAACACTTGTGGACAAGAGTGTCTTTCGTTGGTTTTATACGTCACCTCAGTAAGACAAAGAGATTTAAAATTGTAAGATAGAGCCTGAGATATTTTTATATTGAATGAACCATTGTTAGTTTCTACTACGCCCTCATTATGTAACAAATCATCCCAAAAATAGACTGTATAACCACTCAAGTCTTATTAAATTTTAGCTTTTGTTTAACGTTTTTAATTACCACTTGAACTAAAACTAAAAATTATGATAAAAAATAATTGTTGGCCTAATAAAAAGATTTCGTTTGATTTATTACTTGTAATGATTGCCTATATTTAGTTATTGTTTTAACCCTTCTGCGACAGTTATGACTTTATATTATTATATAAGATTCACTTCTGTGGCATTGCTTTTATCTGTGAGATATCTAGACCAATTTAGATCATTGGTTGGTTTCAACCTGTGCACTTCAGAGTTTAAGGTCATACTCGATCATTGAAACCTTACTCAGTTATCTTAAATGTTAGGCCTACACAGGCTTATGCTGAATATTAATAATTGGTTAATTAAGTCCATAATTACTAACTAATACTTTGTTACGATATTAACAGCTAAAAATAACCAAGATGTTAAGAAGACACTTATAATAAGTTAATACACATAAATCAAATAAATTCTTGTTGTATTTCCTTTAGGTGTGCATTATTTTCAACATCGTTTTTGCTTCTTGGAGGCCTGTACAAGTATTACTCGGATTATAAAATAAACAATTAACTACACATTGTTAGGGAACAATGAAGTTTTCACTATTTTGTCGATTTTCAACACTTTTAGACATTTGCGCAGTAAGAAATTATTTTTGTTTGGGTATTGACATTCCGAGATGGCTGAAAGGAAATTTTACCCCTAAAGGAAATATTTCCAAAATTAAATGCAATTTTAAACCTTAGAGTTTGGCGCAAGTTGACAAAATAAGTAAATTTGTCATTATATTAAATACTCTCCGAATTTGAAAAGTTGGCTTAGTGAACATTATACTAAAGGTAATTTACACATGGTGTTCGAAAAATAGGTTTAAATCCTTTTAAGTAGTAAAAAGGTTTTAATAGAAAACATTAAATTTTTATTTTTTATCAGTAAGGCCTTTGACTGACATTTTTTAAGCGTACACATATTTATTAACAGATTTTAACTCTTTACTGTCAACAGTTACCTGTATGTTATAATATTTGAATTAGGCCTGCCTTATAAGACTTTGAAGTTAATATGATAATTGTTTTAAAACTGACCGATTTAAAAAAGGCTACTTTTTATTGCGATAGGAGACTAGAAAGAAACTATGACATTTTTCTAAGGTGGGGTTTATCCCCTAATACGATCCTCCCCTTACTTTAAAAAAGGTATAATCAAAATATATTTAAGTTATATTCAGAAAAATAAACATTAGAAGATAGGCTATTACGTAACGTAACAAATATTGAAATGAATTTAAAAATATCCATCTAGATTACTCGAATGTTGGTTTTAATTAGAAAATGGATTTGAACACTGAAAATAAACAATAATGTTGAAGTTATAAGTAGAACAATAGTATATGAACAACGCAAGAAACTTTAACAATTAAAATTTGATATTAATAGTTATACCATTATAATATTGCGTAAAGAAATAATATAAAAACTTGTTCTGTTATTTATAAGTATAATGGTTTACAGCAAAAAAAAAAAGATTTTTTAACTCAAAAACAATTGCGCCAAAATGGAGCTTTGATTAGTCAGGAGGAAGCAGAACTGCAAGAAGCAAGGATAATGGAAGTACAGACTGTACTGTGAATAAGCATTATAACCTATATGCTCTACTTTACTTGGATAAATCCGAACACAAGATTTCTAATAAATAGATAAACCTCTTAACCACAGATAAACAATTTTAATTACTTGGATTTAAGAAATTTAAAACTAATTTGTAGTCTAAAAGTTGTATCTATTAAATACAAAATAAGCCATAGTTGCTTGAAGTTGTTATAACCCAATACAAAAGCTAGTAATTATTAAAAAGAAAGTTATTATTAATAAAAACTTTAAAAACTTATTTTTGTAGGTTTTATGTGTTCTGAAAGTTTTCTTATAGCTAAGCAATTAATCTAATAGTTTTATGCTTGATATTTCTTCCAATACTTTCAATGACAGATTGCAAAAATCATTTACTCTCAACGTTTGTCATAACTTGAAAATTTTAAAGTTAAAAATATATTTGTCGGTTATTTTAGGTTTTTGTACGTTTTATGTCAGACTGTAATTATTTTAATATTTTAAACGTTGAAACTTCCTCCGACAATTTCAACAATAAATTATAAAAGTAATTTACTCTAAGCTTTTGTCAGAATTGGAGAGTTTAGAAATTTTGTTTAATATGGTTTTCAGTTATTTTAGTTTATTGTACGTTTTGTTTCAGTTACATAATATTTAAATACGTTTTGTTCATATTTCTTTGGCAATTTCAACAAAATATTATAAAACTATTTACTCTATACTACATTTTACATTATTTTGAAATTTAATAGTAATTTTCTTCCTTTTGTTTTTTTTTTACTAGTTAATCAAGTAACGCAATTGACAACGGACCTAATAAGGTGTAACACTAACTAAATTATTTTATTTCTAATCTTTTTAATCCAGTGTTAATAATAACGGAATATTTATTATTTTTGTTTTTGCAATTGAATTGCTTTCAAAAAACTAAGTGTGACAATTTGATATTTTAAGTTATTTACAAAGAAAAACACGAGATAAAATTTCTAATCAACTTTTAACCGAAATTGAGAACAAAACTCACTACCCACATACGTTCCCACTTCATGAAAGCATACATACCTTGGCCTACATAGGACAAAGTACATGTAGAAGAAAATTCTCAACGTAATGTAAACCATCTACACATACTGCTTCTACTATGGAAGTTAGACCAAGTACTTATAATGTTGAATTTAATGGTTTCAATAAATTGTATTTATAATATGTGATATTTAACAATTTGTAATTAAATCAGTTGTATTAGTAGGTACTGGACTATCCCAAAATATAATCAATTGTTGTAAAAGCGTAACAATACGACCGCAAATCCCGAATGGAAAATTACGTTGGAAAAACAGTCAATAACTTTCGACAATGCATATCCATGTCCTCTTCGTTGTGGAAACTCTTCCGGTTCATCGATTCTATTTTACGCAAAATTCTAGAAAGTAAGCAAATATTAAATATCCAACTTGACTACATTGAATCTGTATTGAGCCGACTTTCCTAACGGGACAACTGTAGCCGACATTGCGTCACCTGTTTCCGACATAAAGCAGTCTTCTCAGTCAGGTGGGTGGTCAAGTCCACCATTAGCTTCTAATGCAGTTATAAATACTTCCATTCATCCAACAGTTTCCATTCATAGCCGCAGCTTCTGTTTACCCACAAGGCCATTCTTCCGGCAAGTCATCCTACCATTCACTCAGATAATTCGACATTAATCGTTTCGTCCAGCCTTGGAGAGTTTCAAATTAGGTTGTGTCATTCAAAGAAAACTTACAAAGATTAGAAACGTATAAGTAAGTAACAGAAATAGTGGAACTTTATTCTAAGTGTCCGATTTATCAGGAAATGATAATAGCAAAGTTTAGTGGAATAGTTTGAATTAGTAAAATACTGTAAAACACAACGTGCTAAAAAAATATAAAGTGATTTTTTTTTTAATTGTATACTAACTTACGTTATTCCAAGGCTCTACATAAAGCTGATGATAACACACTATTTTGCTCCTATTATTGCTGTATTTTTTTCGATTCCTTCTATTAGCTTACATTCTCCTTATTGTTTAACCTATAGTGGATGACAATTAATGTCAAAACAGTATTTTCAAATATTTATTCAATAATTACATTTTAACACTTTGAAGGGTCTTGGACAGATTCGAACTGAATATCTTCATGTTCGAAGCCTAGTGCTTTGGCACTGAGCCAACTTTCTCATATCTAGAAGTGTATCTCTCATAGAAGTATATGATTTTCCTTTTGTTCCCATTTAGTTGTCGTCGAAACCTCCATTGTACAACTTTAAATTGTTGCCATGGTTACCGCACGATATCACAAATAATGCTCTATGATTAAAAATGAATGAACAGAATAAAATTTAAAAACTGGATTAACGGTAACAAACCTTGCTTCATAACCGGATAATGCGAATGGAAAGCGAAAAGAAACTAGAACACAATGCAAACGACGAAAAAAAAGAAAGCTTATTCTGACATATGTATTTACATATTTATATTAGGCTATTTGTAATTATAAAATTTAAAAAAAACTAAAATACAATTTTTCTTTACTGGCTTATGTAAGGCTTAGGTATTGACTTGAAAAAATTTTTATATTAGGCCTACTTGTTTTTGTCTAGCATATCGATGGCTAAACTCCAACAACACGTATCTAAATAAATGCAATTTTTCAGGTGAAGTCATGGATTTTGATGGTCTCAAAACCTTCTCCATTTCGACAACTCACAGTGATCAGAAGACACTGCCCTGTCTGTACTTGCCACAGCGTCACTGACTAATTTAGGGTGTTGGTTATTACCTAAGTGAGGATAAGCTTTTTCAATCAGAACTTTCTATATACTCAGATCGAAGGTTCTAAATCACAATAATTTATGTACTGGACAGATCGAATTTTTAAAACGAAAATAAAAGTATACTTATTTATATCTAATATATAATTAAACCTATTAGACTATATTTGCAATGGGAAGTAGAATAGCCTATCTATTGCAACCGAAGTAGCTGTACGAATTGGTTGTAGTAGCTTATGACTGCAATGAGAAGTGGAGAAGCCTACCTATTGCAACCGAACTAGCTGTACGAATTGGTTGTAGTAGCTTATGACTGCAATGAGAAGTGGAGAAGCCTACCTATTGCATCCGAACTACCTGTACGGATTGATTATAGTAGCTTATAATTGCAATAGAATGTGGAGAAGCCTACTTATTGCAACCGAACTAGCTGCACGAATTGGTTGTAGTAGCTTTTTGCAATAATGTTTTTAGATGGTACTTGTAGTAATTAATAATTACAATGGGGTGTTGAAAGCTTTTTGTAATAAAACTTAGAGATAATAATTGGTCTAATAGGTTTCAAAGTGATACTTGTTACAACAATGTCTAGAAATCTTAACCTTTCCAATATATCAACAAGCTATGTGTAATTGTAGTGACTCATTACTTCAAAATGTTATAAATATTTTAACTCCACTAATATAGCAACAGACTGCTGGTAGATGATTGTATGCAGTATTATGGCAATAAACCATAAACATATGAACAACCTTAATTATTCGTATAGTTTTGCAGAGAAATACGTGCATTTAACAGAATTGTTGGAAATACGTTTTAACAGGTTTTAAAAGTAAGAAACCTTACTCCCCACCAGATAGCCGCACCTTCTGCTTTGTAAACATAGATTATATTACGCAACGGACTTATGGAAATCTCCTTCGATTTTAGTCTTATCAATGGCATTCTAGCTGATAGACAGGCATTCGCTGCCATTTCAATATAGCGTTCCCGACTTCCTAGTCAAACAAAGTCTTGATAACACTAAATTCGCAATAAAGCCAACATATTACAGGTTGATAGGCCTAACCGGCCACATTTCCTTAGTATATCACAGTTCAATTTTATATGTATTTATTTACAGCCAGATTGTTATCACGCTTTTGTAGTTTTTTTTTACTGCTATAATTACGAAATGCGAACCCATCGTAAATTTCGGCGAGATATGGTCTTGTGTTTTTAAATTGATCAGAGGTGTTTTAATAAAGAATGCAAAATTCGAACGCATGCGTGTTGTGAACTTTTTAACTTGTCGACAATGACTGCTAGTTACGTTTTGCAGTACAATTTTTCTTTTATACTTCCAATTTTTTTATTTTAAACTTAACTTTAACGACTTTGTTACTGTTTAAACGTCACAACGTATTTAGATCGATGGATATTTTTATTTCACCTTTATATTACAATTTTTTTATCACAGTCTTTACTCTAAACCCAGGCCATTATACAATAATTTTACTATTAAATGTAAGTTACACTATTTACATTCATACTGGTACGTTTCCTATTATACATTTTTCTCTAAAGAAACACTACCATAGGTCTATGTAATTAAACCCTTACTATCTACCTCTATTTTTACTTTACTAACTTCAAAAATGTGTTTCATGTCTTTCATATAACGGACCTATTTTTAGGTTGATCCCTGGCAAAAACCCAGGCTAATAGATGGGGAAGGCACCCAGGTAGAAGCCAATCAAAGCATATCGAAACACAGACAGGTGAGCTGAACCCAGATACCAGGAGGAAAACGAGTTTAAAGCTTTGTAAATCAGAGGAAGGAAATATGCCCTACCACTCTTAAATATACGGGCGATATTCAATGATTAAGTCTAAGGGCTAAGGGCGATAGTGATTTGAAAAAAGGAAACTAAACTATAATAAAAACCTTCGATGTAAGTCCAGATGTATTTTGGATCTAGAAAAAAGTAGACTTGAACTAAGCACGCCTATAATAAAGGGGAATACTTTCCCTGGCTTATACATACATACACACACACACACACACACACACACACACACACACACACACACACACACACACACACACACACACACACACACACACACACACACACACACACACACACACACACACACACACATATATATATATATATATATATATATATACATACATTATCAGGAAATCTATCTACGATCGGATCATACCCCGATTAAGTTCGAAGTTTTAATCATTATGTTTCGTGTATAACGTGGATTATCATTTGGCAAAAGAATTTTAAGCTACTTTTTCCTTTACTCCTAGAGAATGCTAAATATAGCTACCTGTGTATTAAAACGGAGGTTCTTATGCCGATACCAACATTTTCAAAGGTTTGCCTCTGTGACATATAGATTGTTATGGGAAATGCTGGTCTAATTGGGAATTGATCTATTTGCATAGTATATCCAAGTTGCCTCTTGCTTGAGTTCAATGTAATTATGAAAATACGAACATCTTAAGAACTTTCGAAAACTTGATGATCCCGATTTTTCAGCAAAATGTCACTTAGCTAATTGTATTACTGACATTAACCCCCAATATAACAATTCTGGGGGATGGGTGTAAATCCTTAAAGTAGTTTGAGATGCTTTAAGATATTTGAAAACTTGGTAATGATTTTTCAGAAACTTTTCACTTAGCCCATTGGGTTGATGAGGTTAACGACCTTTATATACCAATTATTGTGCAAATTGTGAAATCTTTTGAGTAATTTCCGGGAACAAAATTTACAAATACACAGGCTATATATATATATATATATATATATATATATATATATTTCGAAAACTGATAATGACGATTTTTCAGCAAATTTTCACTTGACTTCCTGAGGTAAAAAAAACTCCATGTATACCAATTTTTGTGAATACCTTAGAGAATACATTTACACATATATATTTACATATATATATATATATATATATATATATATATTGATTAAAAATATATTACAAAGATAGTTTTAATTTATATATGTTCACAGATTTTCGCCAATAAAATAAGTATTAGCATCTTCAGAAAAATTAATGATATAACAAAATTTTTACAAACATTAAATACTTGGTGTAAATATATTCCTTACATGGAATAAATATTCCTTGGTATAAATATAGTTGGTGATATATATATATATATATATATATATATATATATATATATATATATATATATATATATATATTAATGCTCAAAGAAATGTTAGTTGAGCTATAGGTCAACGGGATCTTTTAGTGAAAACTGTAGGAGTTATGACATTTTGCCTCCATACATTGAACATTTTTTTTTTTTTTTATGTAATGATTTGATTTCTTATAGATAAACAGTTTCAGGCTTGATAAGGGCAATAAATAAGTTGCAAAAAACGTTTCTTCAATTACAATAATTATTCATCTGACTCCTTTATCAACAGTATTTTTATTTTTAGTTATTTCGTTTCTACTCATAATCGATTTTGGCATAACAAAATTATACTTGACTATTCTGAAAGTCTTTAGCAATACTGAACAATATAATAAAATTTGGTGGCGCCCCCCAAAAATTTAAATTTTTGAAAAAGTTATAACTTTAAAATTAACAGACAAGCTTTTACACTAAAGTTTCAGTCCAGAGGGATATATTATACTACATCAGAATAATGCTAAAAACCATCCGGTTATAAAAAAATGACTCTACTAAAAGACCAACTTTTTGACAAGGAAAGGCTTCTGTTTTTGCATACATTTCTGTATGTATTTTCCAGGTATACATTTCTCCATCGCTGAACAGAACAAAGACTCCGTGTTTAAAGCTTTCAGTCATTTACCTCGTGAATTAATAAAAAATATTTCTTATAAAATATAATTTAACCTAGCTGGATACATTGTAGCTATTTTCTAACGTAATTTAATATAATACTCTGTTTTATTTATTTTAAAACGTTTGTGTGTGATGAAGTCAAGGTATTTGCTGTCTCTTCAAAATTTTAAATTTCTGTGTCGACATCAAGTTTTATTATTTTATCCGCAACCCAAAATACTTTCTGCATCACCTGGTATAATATTTTGCCAATATTAATTACCTGTAGAAAGGAAATAATTACCATCAAAAATTATATACATATATACCTTTAAATATACTCAACTGGTAATAGATTACAGTTTTTACTGTCTTAATTATTCTAATTTATAAAACAATTAGCACTTTATAAAAATCCTGTTTAAAACAGTCCTCATTAAATTGAATATTTGGAACTCAAGTATTTCTTGAAAATCAATCATCACTTATCTAATATACTTATATTCGGAAACATAATTTTCTGTAAACGTATCTTATACTTAATCAAACGAAATAAATTCACCGATTAATTTGCGTTCGGTTTAAAACTAAGTGGATACGGGTGGTTCATTAGACGGGGAATTCTTGCGTTGATGTTTTAAAGCCTCCTACTGAGTATACCCGGCAATAGTATTGTAGAAAGTGGTTGCGTTATGGGTTATTGATTGAGCACAGGTTAGCGACCAGACGCTCAATAACATGTAGTGGCTGAGCGCTAAAAGTAATTCGTAGCCACTGCGTGGTTTTGTGAAACAGTAGAAATACTGTAAAATATATTGCAAGACTTTGGCTTAGTGGCTTAGTTATCGAAAGACATGTTTGTTATTAATCTTTTAAAACATATAATTACTTTAAAAACTTAGCATATCTTTATGAAAATAGTTTTTATTCTACGAAAGTTTTTTTTAATTTTAAAAATATATATTAATAATAAAGAATAGTGAATTTTATTATAAAAACATCGTTATTTTATATTTTAAATAATACACTACACTATACAGAATCCGATTACTCGAGGAAACGAAGACCAAAATATGACAAAGGAAACGTCGCAACCACGTGCATCTAGGGC